>CAVNYN010283625.1:0-24525 GCA_963692815.1 Nyctanthes arbor-tristis | reverse complement strand
CTCTCTTGTTGGCTTTCTAGAGAGCTCATCAGCCATTGACATTACTACAAGCACACACCCTGCATCATGCCAACCAATGCCCGTGTGTAAATACAACCGCTAGAAATAGCACACATCCTTTATCATGGCACCTAGCGACACGCCATGGAGATGTATCCACATACTTCATAGCACATCTCCACCGCCCTCACACCAAGAGAGTCGGATTGTCCAAATCCGAACAGTAGCCGAACCTGCTCCAGCTGGACAATGTTTTCTCACGTGATCAACTAGTCTACAATACCAACAAGTTGCAACAACTACCAGTCCCCAGACGATCTCATTGAAAATTTTTATATCTGCACCAACTCTCAAGGAACTAAACAATTTTTCCAGGTGCAGTAAATTTGAAGAACCTCTTGCCAAATACACCTCTCCAAATTGACGCCGCAGTTCCTTCACAGCAAATATTCTATGAATATTTACAAGAACATTTCTGGCAAAATAGAGACACATCCTGGTTCTAGTCTTCAAATATAAATCTTTCCAATCACTATCGCTCATACTAGTTCCAACAACTTTGTTAGAACAAAGAGAAGGTTTTCCTTTGAAAGCTTTAAATTGCCCCATCAAAATCAAGAAATTCCAGGCTTATTCTAACCACAAGTCAAACTTGATTATCACAACTTCGTACGTTGCCATATCTTTCCTCTGCTCCACCTCGAACAAAATCTGACTCTCTGATACCACTATTGGGAATTAAGGCAAATTCCCCGATTACGCCCGCAGGACCGTTGTTCAAGAAATTTAATTGAGACAAGAAAAATAAAAGACGAAGATGAATTTAATAGACTGTCAAAGTTTTTCACTATATGATTAAAGTCGCTACAACCATACAGAATTTTCACTCGCCAAAACCCATCCTCCAAGTATTACAAGAAAAATATACCAAACTTTACCGCATCTACCAATTTCTACCCTTTGCCTAATCCGCGAAGAATTAAAGAAATTCCAAAATGCTAGGCTACTATTTTTCTTCACAAGACTCTCTGACCCGACCCAAGTGGCACCCGGAGTTTTACCACACCTAATTTTCTACCATTCTAACAAACCACGAAGAGTTACAAGAAAACTCTTCAACGAAGAGTTACAAGAAAACTCTTCAAGGTGCTAACTCACTAATTTTCTCTCAACTCACTTGTACCACTTGTGTATAAAAGAAAAAGAGAACATCTCTATTTATAGGCTTCGTTTCCTTAGAAGACAAGACAATCCTTCTATGATTTGGATTCCTTTTCCTCCTAGAATTCTTCTTCTTTCCCTTTCCTTTTCCTTTTCAACTTTGGATTATTTTTGGCAACAAACCCAACACATCGTTACAAAGCATTATTTTTAATTTCTACCCAAATCAATGCTGAAAATTTCTGTATAAATCACTAAATATTCTTATTATAACCCAAAAACTTTTAAGGAATAAAATAAAAATAAAATATGTTAATCAATCATTTTTCAAAAGTATTAAAATCGTCAGTCAATTTTTTTTTCCTTTTTCATAAACTTTAAAAGAATAACAAGTTGTTAGAGTTGACTAGTATTTTATTTTTTATTTTTTATATTTGTTGTGTTTAATGTTATCCAAAACATTGTTTCAAACATTTCATAAGAATTATACTATTTATCTATACTGGAGACCGGTTTCCAGTTTAATTGGTATTTTCTTGTTGGATAATTAATGGATGGATATCTCCATGTATTTATGATTATTCACATATCTTCCAATGTAAAAATGCCAGTCTCCAGTCTAGATAAGTAGTACTACTCATTTTGTAATATGTGACATCATGTTGTAAATCACACCACTGAATCCATCTATATATTACACAATAACACAGTAAGATTGGATATAACTCAACACTTTGAATGAAGGTATTTGCTGCAGTGCAAATGTTTATATAACCATATATGCTATGGTAAGGTATTTAATTATTTATATGTGGTTCACATATAGAATGAAAACTACAGCTTGCTCCCTCAACTTGGAGGTACGGTCATGTTCTTCAAGAGGGTGGATAAAAAGTAATTTTCTTTCGATAAAAATTATAAAAAAGTTTGAGAAAGGTCACATATCTACTTCCATGCTCATTAAAATTTATAAGATGATGTTTTCCATTTCCCGACCATGGAAAAGAATTTAGACAAGAACAAACCGGATACGACGTACTTCAATTGTCTCACAATTACCATATATTTAAAGGTAAATTTCACAAAAGGTCCCCATCCTGCGTAAAAAATAACAATTTCATCCATAAATTTTTTTTAAGCATATAGTCCCTAATCTTTAAAAAATATGCACAAAAGGTCCATATGGACAATTTCCATATATTTTCACATTTATATCTTACAAAATGACAATTTCACCCTCATGTGAAATAAACTAAAATTAGTTCAAAAACCTTTTAAAAGATATAAAAGATTTAAATAAAAATGAAAAAATTTGTTACTTTTTTCAATTAATTACTCCATTTTTAGCTATATTTAGTTGTAAAAATTTGAAATGAGAGAGGTTATAGCTAAAATAAAGGGGAAGAAATCCTCTCATTTTTTTACCAATAATTCAAACCTTTAATTTTTTTTGAAAGAAAAAATTTATACACTTTTAATAATTCCAATTTTTATGACTTGAATATCTACCACATCTTGATTATCATTGCTTATTTAGATTTAAAATTTAAATAGTTCATTGTCTAAAGTGACTGTGACACTAGTAGCTGTGGTGCTGTTAGATAAGTGAATAGAAAAGATTATATATTGATCAATATTTATGTATAGTTTGTATTAAGTAAGTAGATGAGAAAACGATATACAGATGAATATATATATATAAGTGTGCGAAAAAGTGAGCGGCAGAGAGATGAAAATAACTTTTAAAATTTGTGTTTTTTTTTAATTTTAAATAAAGGGTAAATTTGTCTTTATAGAAAAATGAACAATAAAAATTAACAAAAAAGTATGTAGAGACATTTTGTGCAAAATTTTTAAAGGTTGAGGACCTATATGCTTGAAAAAGGACTAGGGATGAAATTGTTACTTTGTAAATGTTGGGGACTTTTGTGAAATTTACCCATATTTAAATGCATATGACCAAACGAATTCTCATCTCTTCCTTCTTTTAGCTTTCAACTTCTCATTATCATCATCCCTTGGATTTAGATCTTCGTTTTTTTCTTTTTCTTTGTTTTTTTAAAATAAGAACTTCAAATTATTTATTCGTGTGAATTTCATACTACAAAATGTTGGCTTGTATGTTAATACTCGAATCAATTGCATGTTAACCAGTGACGGAGCGACTTTTGAAGTTGAGTTGAGATCTTTGATAAAAGGACTTTTCAAATAACAAATAAGCGTTGAACAATATGAAATTTTGTAAACATGCGGCCTACTTATGTTCAACATATTAGCTTTGAACTCCAACGAAAATTTCTCCATCAAGACACTTTTTGAAGTTATTAAGACTAAATTCTCAGGTATATATCGAGTGACATTTACTAAGAATATCATATCTTGTTGCAAGAGTATCTGGTTGATAAAAAGTTAAATTCCAGAATTAGATAACTCAGAATGATATCCCCAGTCGGACGTGTCAAAACTAACTCATACGAATTATTGTCTTTGCTTTTCCATTTTGTTCCAAAGTGTTCAACAATAAAGTTGGATTTGTGTACTTGTTGGAACCAACCTCAGAGCTATGGACCTGGTTTTAGGCCACAGAACCTAAATTTTATATATTGCTGATATTAGTTTTGTGGTTATGTACTTGGAGACTGTTCTGGGTTGCTTGGTTCTCGAGTCAGGCACTGGAAGTGGATCACTACTTCACTTGCTTGAGCAATTGCTCCCAATGGGCATGTTTGCACTTTTGATTTTCACGAACAAAGGGCCGCATCAGCTAGGGAAGATTTTGAAAGGATGGGATTGAGTAGTTTAGTGACCGTGCAAGTAAGAGATGTACAAGTTGAGGGTTGTCGATAGGGGAAAAGAAAAGCATTATTTGGAAACGGATGAATTACCAGGTTGCGGGAAAATTTAAGCACTTGTTTGGTTGATTTTATAGGCTTAAATTAGTTATTTGGTTGAACATTACATATGATTCAGAGTGATTTTCTTTGTGGTTGATTTGGAGTGAATCCGAAATAAATTGGTGTCTATGTATCTGGAATTGTGTTTCTTCAATTTGGGGTTCAATATATTGGAATTGTCTCTCTTTCTTCTCAATTTGGCCCAGAGTATCTGGAATTGTCTCTCTTCTCATCTGGTCCATTTTAATCTGGAGTTGGCTTTGTTTCCCTTCTTCCTCTGTCTGGTGTCAAGGATACATGGAATTGGTTTTTCAAATCAATTTTCTGAATTTGGTTAATGTGGTTTGTCGGATTCGAATTGTTGCTTCCACAAGAATGAAGACTGTGCATTTGGATTGAAGAGTTGACAAGTTGAGCTCATAGTCTGTATAACTCGCCTCAACCCTCGTTGGAGAAGAAGTGTCAAAAACTAGTTTGTTTTGTTTTGTTTCTTGGCAAACTCTTGATGATCATCATCATGTGTTTGACGGAGGATGTTAGAAGAATTATTTGGTTAGAAGTATTATTTAGTTAAATATTTCAGTTATAGTTAGTTTCGGTATTTTAGCTTATTAGGGTTACATATTAGGGTTTGTCCTATTTTGTTAAAATAGGCTTCTTTGTAATCCTCTTAGATACAATTATTGAATATATGAAACCCTTTTAGTTTTCACAATATTACCATTAGTGGGCTTTCATTTTAATACTTGATCAATCTCCATAACCAACAATTAAGCAATCGAGACATTCTTGTTGTACTTAGTAAAGCATACCACTACACTTAATTACTTACCATGACAATAAAACAACTTAACAACCCATACATGGCTAAATTCCCACCTGGCACTATAGTCAAACAAACTACACCTTCCTGTAGACAAATGTGTTTGTGGGTGGCAACTCTACATCGGCATCGATGAAATGAAACACAATAGTTAGTGCATCAATATATGCACTATTGATTCGGTAGCACTATCTTTGTTGGTTACCTTGTGCATCATTAACACGTTCTTCTTTAATAACTCGTACGAGCAGAGACTCAGCTTGCTTATACAATCGGTTGGGCAAGAAAGTATATGCTGTTGAAGAATCAATAACATTGTTTCCTTGATTCTGATCTAGGGTTTCATTTGAAATAGAACCTGATGTTGAATTGGTAAATATATAAACATGGTATAATCCCCAAAGGATTTGATAAAGTTCTTGTATAGATTACAGTAGAGAATATAGATAAGGAAAATATGCGCTGTATTTTTTTCTTGATTGAAATTTTGTCCTACTTGGTTTTCCTAACAAGATTTTCAGTAAGACAACTTAATGGCGTAACAAAGAATAATGTACTTTTCTTTCACTTAGATTTTTCACACATGGTATTTTACAATATTAAGTCTTGAAAGCATTGAAGATTTGGGCAAAATGATTTATTACAAGAGGATCATTATTAAATAAATCCAGGGGAGCAGTTGTGCTCTTTTTCCTCAACTAGTTTTTGTCCGATTGAGTTTTTCTAGTAAGGTTTTATTAAGACAGCACCTTGGAAGCTCCAAAGTTATTCAAAACCAATTGCACTCTTTTTTTCCCAAGTTTGGTAGTTTTTTTCTCCCATTGGGCTTTTTTTTAAACAATGTTTTTAATGAGATGATTGTTGTATAGATTAGTTATTAAATGGGGACTGTTGTAAATTATTTAATTATATTATGACTAATGTACCCCAAAACTCTAAACTTGTACCTATAAACAGGGGTCTTTGGTTCGCATAATGATGACACATAATTCTCACGTTTTCTCTCTATTTTTCTGTACTCTTTTCTTCTAGTTCATAATAGGACCCTCATTATTATTATTATTATTATTACTACTACTACTGCTGCTACCACTAGTAGTAGATTTTTCACCCCATGTATTGCACGGGCATAACAATAGAAATTAAAAAAATTTAAGGCAGAAAAGAAAGATCCCGATTATTTTTCCAGTATAATGTTAAACTTGGAATTTTTTTGGGGGGGTGTTATTGAAGGAAGAAAGTTTTATTCCGATTGTATTCCTAATTATTTATAATGAAAAATAAATATTTAAGTAACTATACATTGAAAAAAATGATAATATAGAATTAGAAATCAATTTTCTATTAAATTTCCACAAAATATAATATAAGTATGATTAATTAATTTCTATGAAATGGCAATGTACAATTTATATAACTATACTTATTGTCCTAGAAAAAAAACAAAACCAATTAAACCAAAGTCCGTCAAATTTAGATTTTCATAGATTTAAAATATGTAAAATAGTTTAATTTGAAATTTTTTTTTAAAGAATCAATTCAAGAATTGTTGATGCATGCTTAAAAAAATTCAAATGTTTATTATAATTTTTCTAATAGAAATTAGAAGACAGAGTAGATCAGTATAAATTTCAAAAAGTAAAAGATAAGGAAGATGTGGTGAAGAAGATAATTTAGGAAAATACTAAAAAAATATAATTTCACGGATGACGTCATTAGTGACATCATAAGAATCCGTATAAAGTCAGACCATTAGCGGGAAAAATTATGCCAGAAAAACTTCTCTTATTATTAATATATAGATTATTATATGGCGTATTTAGCAAAAACATTTAATGTGAATATATATAATTTCCCATTAAAATATTAGATTAGATGAATGAAAGCAATTTTAATTTTAATTATACGTTGATTATTTTATCTTGAATTATATCAATGTCACCACTCATAACTTCCACCATTCGTGACGATTAAAATTGCATACTCAATGGGGTTAGAGTGATGAACAAATAAACCTCAACGAAATAAAGTGTCAACCTCTGTTCTCAGTTTAAGATTAAATATTTTCAGTTGAAATATGAGATGAATATTCCCTACTTCTCCAAAATTACCCATATTTACTATCTCGTAGTGAAACCAAAGGCACTTCACTATCATTTTAAAATTGAAAGTTTACAAATTATAAATATCACATCCATCCAATAAATAAATTAATAAATATTTATTTATTTAGAATTTAGTCATAACATTTTATTAGGCACATATCCCAACATAATCAAATATATATATATATATATATATATATGACCAACTGAACACGGGTAGATGCAACGGCGCGCAAGCACGGGCCATGTAGCTTGTGTGCGCTCGGAATTTTTTTTTTTTTTTTTTTTTTTTTGCGCCCCCTTTTCAAATTTACTTAGTAAAAGTATTTACATATATATTCTTTTAGCCGTTAACCATGTCACTTACATTTCATGTTAAAGGAATATGTATATATTCGTAGAGTTGGTTTATGGTAGACATTATAGAACTAATATTGTTGTACGTTTTATGTCATTGTTGCTATTGTTGTTATTATCATTATTACGGGAAAAAAAGGAAAAGCGAAAAAATCGATTAAAAAAGGAAACATAAAACAAATTTGATGAATTTAGAAAGGGAAAATTGGCGGGGAAATTTTTAGGCAACTATTCTCCTCCTCATTATTATTATTATTATTATTATTATTATTATTATTATTATTATTATTATTAGGCTAATTATATTTACACTATTCATTTTAATAAACATTCCATATTTTATTAGCCACATGTGTCATATGGTATGGCACCATATAGCACATGTGGCGTGCATATGGCACACACCAATGCACACTACATGTGCCATATGGTGTTATACCATATAACACATATGGTGCTAGAAAATTTTCTCATTTTATTAATGTGAAAATCTATAATCTTTGTTTCTTATTATATTTAAGTGCTTAAAAGTTTTTGCTCCATTTTTTTCTTGATTTTTTGATTTAATTATCCAAAGTTTTTGCTCCATTTTTTTTTTGATTTTTTGATTTAGTTATCCTCTCATATTTTTAACGAATGAATAAATTTTAAAAATTTTGATTTTTGTACCTGAAAATCATACGAAAGTACATATTTGTTTATCATTAGATATTACATTTTTTCATTTAAAATTTTTAAGCGAATCCCACAATGAAATTTTCGAATCAAGATCTTCAATACATGATTTCATGATATAATAAGATGCTAAAAATAAAAATATGACAAAAAAATAAGTTAATGATACAAGTGTAAGAATTAAAAATATAAGGGATGATAAGTATAATTAAAATGTGGTGTCAATATAACTATTGTTGCTATTATTATTACTAATTTTTCACCTGTGCGATGTATGAAAAGAAGGATTTAAAATAATCTAACTTATTATAAGAATTTGAGAAATTAGATGTCCACACATGTGAAAAAAAGATGAAAAACTTGACATGGTAATATAGTATCATATATTTTTTCAAGCATATTTATATTTTATATTAATCTTTTCATATGATATAAATATCATTGTTTGTGTGCGCCAAGACTTGTGTGGTACAACGATATCTTACTTAGCTATCAAATCCTTGAATAAAGAAGAGAAAATTTATGAATAATTTGTTAGAAATCACAAATTAGATTATCTGAATTGCTCGATATTTTTGGGAATGAAAGGAAAATTTTAAAAAATGATATAAGATAACTCAAAAATGGAATTATGAAAATAAGATAGAATTATAAAGATAAGATAGCTCGAAAATTTTGAAGATAACTCAAGTAGAAATTAAAAAAAAAAGATATAGAAATTATTTACGGCACTCATTACCACATTTGGAAACAAAAAGACAAAATGATCCCTACTTGAGAGAGAGAGAGAGAGAGAGAGCTTAAAAATGCCTATTTGAGTGCACGTAAAATCACGTCATATAATAATAATAATAATATAATACTACAGTTGCATGGCACAAAATTGATTTTGTCTGGCGCAATTGCTAAATTTTTCCCGCCTCTTCACTACGTATGGTGTTATAGCCTATTTGTTTGGCATTTTATTTTATATTTAATACTTCCCTATCTCCCTTATCCCTTTCTATGGAAATCCTCAAATTCCTATCTTTGATTAGAACTCAATTCTACCTAAAATTCCTCCCCTTCTAAAATTCACACCAGACTCTTATCAGATGTTTTTAGAATCTCAGAATTATCTTGGTATAAAATTAAACACAAAATTAAATTCCTCAATTTAATTATTATTAATTGAAAAAGCTAAAAGTAGAAGTTGAGAAGATACCTTTGTGCTACTTCTCAAAATCTACTGTAAGATGGTATTGCTTTTCTAATAATCAATTTCTCTAAAATTTACCAAACACTTTCATCAGTTGTGCTTGAAAATTGATTGTAAGATCTGGCAATTGCAAGTACTGAGAGCACATCAACTACTGGCTGTAAAAGAATAGTTACTTTAACTTGAAATGACTCAAATAATAAGACAATAATGCCCAAATGAGGTAAAAAAGAAAAAAAAAATCAATCAATCAAAATATTATATTCACTGAAAAATACAAATACTAACCCCAACAAGCCAGTGGTGGATTGCAATTGTTGTAGTTGATGTAAAATTGTATCTAAGCTCATATCAAGTTCAAACAAAAACACTAACTGTATAATGAATGTGCAGACTATCTAAACTGAAAAAACCTATGGTAGTCGTCCTAATTGGCAGGTAATTAAATTAATATGTTAATAAGAGAACATAACATATCAACTCAAGGTTACTGAATTCCTATTGTAGACAAAAATAAAATAATCAAAACCAAAACTTATTGGAAACATATAGAAAAAGTAATCCCAGTGCTTAAGATATTCATAATTGGTTTCAGTAATAGCACAAAACCTGATCGAAAATGAACTCAGGGTAGCACAGTTCTCCAATGTATTGTGGAGGCAATACAATGGCAGAATAGATATTCCGCTAGGAAATTTCAAGATTGGCGCATGGTTGAAATTCAGAAGAAAAAAATAATTTGTGAATACTAATAAATATGTCTTTAAGAAGCTAACTCCTTCAACTACAGTGCTTACTACCACTTTGCATGACATGATAAAATTGAAAGAATTATATAAGCTAAGACTTATAAATAATACATAGAAGCTAAAATCTTAGATCTATAGCCTTATTGATGAGTTCATCATTCACTTCTTTGAGGTGCCCTAATTTAAGAGACATGATAAAAGTTTGAAAAGGAAACCAAGAATTGAAGACGAAATCCAAATAGAATTGTAAGAGGCAAAGAAAAGTTTTATTCCAATTCTGTTGTGCATAAAAAACAATACCATAATAGCCTATATATAATACATTGAAGAGATAAGGTGAAGAGTCATAGTGCATTAAATATGGAAAATTAAACAAGCAGGGAAATTTAAATCATACCTAATCTATAACTCTGAACAATGTTTCAAATTGCAGCCAAATTAAATGCTTTGAACAATGAATAGATATACATTTCAGTAGATATAGAGTCTCAGAGGAAGACAAATGCAGATGAGTAAAAAATCAGAATAATAAAAAATCATATAAATTGAACACAAAAGAGGTCTTGTGATTGAAGACATAGAGAGAGAGAGAGAGATGGACCATTAAGGAGTCTTGGGAGGATTAACAAAGAGTTTCTTAATTATCCAAAAAATGGAAATTAAATTATATTTGATTCTATTCCGGGCAGAAAAAATTTAAATCATACATAATCTATGACTATGAACAATGCTTTAGATTTTAGCCAAATTAAATCCTTTGAACAATGAATAGATAAAGCTTCCAGTAGATACATAGAGTCCTAGAGAGAGACAAATGCAGATAAGTAAAAATCACAATAGTAAAAAATCATATAAATTGAATACAAAAGATGTCTTGCGATTGAAGACAAAGAGAGATAAATGGGTTTTCAAGGAGTCTTGGGAGGATTAAAAAAAAGATTCTTAATTATCCAGAAAATGGATAATAAAATTGCAATTAAAAAAAAAAAACACGAAAGTTTTTAAAAAAATCACAAAAGTTATTTTAATATTTATTTTTTAATTATAAATAATGAAAAATATAGTCGAATCAACTTTCTTCGTTTAATAATAAAAAAATTCTAAGTTTAGTATTATACTCGGAGAATGATAGACGGCTTCTTTCTTTTCTACCGTAAATTTTTTTAATTGCTATTGTTATGCCCATGAAATACACCGGTGAAAAATTGTAGAGTCCTGCACGAAGACAAATGGTGATTAGTAAAAATCACAATAAAAAAATCGTATAACTTGAATATAAAAGAGGAAAAAAATATTTAAGGAAAAAAATAAGAAAATTGATAGATTATAGAAAATCTTGGAACGATTAACAAAGAGATTGATAATTATCCTAATGTCTATTAAAGGAGAGAGAAATAGCCTGTCAAGGAGATAATTGAGGAAATATAAAGAAAATAAATACAAAAAGTAGGGAAAAAATAAAAAAATGTGAAAAAAATTAATTGCTGTCCACTAGTGACGTCATCAATGATGCCGTCAGTATTCTTATGATGCGAGACTAGTGTCGAGAAATTACAACGTCATATAAACTTCTTTTATTATTAATATATGTTATTATTATTATTAACAACATGTTATTCTAATTTTTTTGCTTTTTCATATTCTTATTCAAAATAATGTCTTCGTGTGCATCAAAAATTAAAAAATTAAGTTTGTCGTACCTAGCTTTTCTACCAAAAAATCCATTAACGGGGTGTTTTTTGACATTTTATTTCCTATAATAGTAACTCGTGTGGTATTCTTGACTTTTCTATATTATTAATTGATATAGATAACAAATTGATAATTATGAAATTTAAAATTGGAAATAGAATATTACTTGATACCTATAAACTTGGTAATTTATGCAATATATAGGTAAGTTAATGAATTTCAAAAATAGATTAGTTGCACCTAAAGATTTGAGTGGATAACCACGTAGTTGGAGGTTACCATAAATATTCCATATACTTACTTATAATCTATAAAATAATTTGATTTTTTTTTTTTTTTTGGTAGGAAGCAATTGAACCAATTCTGAAATTCCATACTATACATAGAGATTTATAGTTTTAGCTTTTCTTATTCAATCCTTTTGGCTATTCATAATAATTCTTTCATAACATTTAGCTATTCATAACATTTGGTTCTTTTCAAATGTACCATTTTAGCACCCGTGCGTTTCATGGGAAGCAAAAATTGAAAAAAAAAAACACAGGAAATTTTATATAGATGTGAAAGTTTTTCATATACAATTTAAAGATTGAAACCTATTAATTGGTCTTGAAAAAATGTAAATATTTAAAAATGTTAAAAAAATCATAAATATTGAAGAATAACTAGTTTAGCCAAATAAAATAATGTGTAAAAAAATTGTATCCTTTTGCAACGATAGAGAGATTCTGGTCAAGACAACTTTAGGAAAAGCAAATAACTCAAACACATATCATTCCATAATTGTATCTTGATCAAAAGCTTGGAACTTTCACAATAGAGCTTGGTGGTTCAAAAAAATAAACAAAAAAATGTAATATATAAAGCTAGTATCCACTGTAAATTCCAAAACACCAAACATGACTATTTCTGTAGCTTTACTAAAGTTAACATTAATACCTTTAACAGCTTGGAGATAGTATACGGCTATGTTGGAAAAAACGGATAACATAAGAAAGCCAAAGAGGAAATTCGGCTATGTTGGAAAAAACGGATAACATAAGAAAGCCATAAGAAAGCCAAAGAGGAAATTCGGCTATGTTGGAAAAAAGGGATAACATAAGAAAGCCAAAGAGGAAATTAACATCTGTAAATCATAATAGGAAACAAAGTAGTGAAGAACTTACAAACTTGGTTTCCTATTTACAAAAAAAGAAATGCGTTAAACAGGCCCAAGCTTCTCATGCCTTGTTACTAATTTTAGTGTTGCTTCAAATGATTCTGATGCCATTGCGCAAAACTATCGTTGAGATTGGGAGTCTGTGAAAACTAAAAATGTAGAATGTAGCCAATAAAATAGAACGAATTGTCCAAATGTTTAATTATATACTTAAATGTAGAAAGAGTGAAAATAGTTACTTTCATTTAGTGGGCAGCTTTTGGAATAATAAGGTGATTTAGTAAATTAAATTAGAAAAACTATTTCACTGTATGGGCAAATAATTGAGAGGGTCAATGTTGAAGATTTGGGTGGTTACTAAAACTAGTATAATCTAAAAGAGGGATCTGAGAAAAAACATAAAAGTAACTAAAAAAATATCTACAACTACTAGATACTGGTGAAAAGTGGGTGACTAACACTACTGCATTATTAAAAAATTAATAAACCAGTAGGAAAAAATAAAAAATGCAACAGGTTCTAGTATCTTTTTAGGTAGAAAAAAGATATTGGAATCACTGTTACTTTTCTTAGATAGAGATAAATAACAATTAATTTGCTTTGTAAAAGTAAAAATATAATATGGTTAATATAAAGATTTAATAAATTCATTACAAAGTCTACAAGAAATAACACATTATTAAAAAATTAATAAATCAGTAGGAAAAAAAGGAAAAAATAAAAATGCAACAGATTCTAGTATCTTTTTAGGCAGGAAAAAGATACTAGAATCACTGCTGTTTTTTTTAGATATCGATAAATAATATCAAATTCACTTTTTAAAAGTAGAAATATAGCACAGTTAATATAAAGATTTAGTAAATTCATTATAATGTCTACAAGAAATAACACAGCGAAAATATGATTCACTTGAAATATACAAATTTGCAATATAGTGCAAACACACTTAATCAGTTAAAATTATTACATAATGATGGCATAACTACCTCGGATTATTGGAACAATTTATTGCCCCATCGTTATTTCTTTAATCAGTCATTGTTTCTCGTACATCACATGGGAGATACACTAGTTGAGAGAAAAGGACCGGTTACAGCATAGAAATCCCCTAGTCTTCACAAACCTGCGAAATGGATTTGTAAAACGACCCAGAGAGAAAACAAAATAATAACCACAATGTCTAATTCATTTCAACTGATGAAACGACAAATTTCCAAAAGCATTAAGGCTCAAACATTAGAGCAAATATATAGATAAACCTCAATTGAAGATGAATCTTGTATTTGAATTCAATATTCTAATCAATCGAATTGAAAATAACAAAATGAAACCAAAACATTATTAGTCAGATTCACCAAAATCCAAGCCAAAATGCTTGGAAAAACAATAGCAAACAAAAGCAAACAAATTCAAATGATTTCAAGGAGTTTTTATTGGGGATGTTACTTCGTTCTCACTCACGGAATCCCGTTCATTCACCATCGCTAGACTGTCGGTCTCATAAGCATCATCCTCCAAGTCTATGGCGTGGTCAGTCTTTCTACATTAACTAATTAGAGCTGCATCTCCCTATAAATGAAAGAGAGAAATACACAGCAATGAAACATAACCAATTCAATCCCACACTTAGGTTACCATAAAGATTACATAAAAAATCACAAATAAGATTGTCAGAGTTGAACATCATGTAGACATGTGCAGCGACAACTTGACTAAAAGAAATGACGGATTATAAACACTTAAAATAGTAGGTATCCGATAAAACAATGCATAATTATTAGTAAAACAAACAGCAAACAAAATATTACTAAAAAGGACACAACCAAAAATTATAACCATCTGACATATTACAAAAGAATGAAAGCACTGGAACAAAAAAATATATATACATGAATATGATTCCAGCATTACACGGCTAAAAAGAAAAAATAAAGAGAAGCAATTATTATCATTGATTTCAATGCAAACGTAAACAAATAAGCTAAGGTAACATGAGAATTAAAACCATCACGGAACTTGACTAAATGCACTTTTCTCAAGTGTAGGGATTAAAGTCAAGCACTGGTGAAAGGCTTGGACAGCTCGGGCAATACAGTGGACACGACATGTGGAGAGCACTGGAAATCATTGGCCAATTTATATTATGCATCCAATGAACGCTAAAGCGTAGCCGTTGAAATCAAAGCCTAATAATGTAGAGTAGTCGGATTCTTCGTTTGCAAAGACTCCACAATAGTAGAGATTTTGATTCAATTAAATAGATAGAGTGAGCCATATTTGAATATGATCTACCAGAGATTTGAACCGCATCAAATTGGATAACAATCTAAAATGTGATTGAAGGCATTTAATTTGGGAAAAGATTTTCGAAAAGGGCTCGATATAGTAATCGTAAATTTGAAGTGCCAGATGAAGATAATTGGATAACAATCTAAATCATGATTGAAGGCATTTAATTTCAAAATAGATTTTGAAAAGGGGGCTCGATATAGTAACCCTAATTTATTGATGCTGAGTGGACAAGGAATAATGAGGGGGTAGAGATAAAGGTTAGATCCAAAAAGTTGAGAGAAGCGTTTTTCACAGCAAGAGTGCGATGGCTATAGACATCGCATAAAAAGGGTGGCAAAATGCGGTGTCTATCGGAACTGTAACTCTTTATTTATTTTTTTTTTTGAAGGAATGCAACTCTTGATTTAGATATTAATGGATACTCAACCGCCTTTTTTTTGTTAAACTCAAATTAGGAAGTCTTAAACTTCATGTTCTAATAAAAAATGTCAATCAAATTAAGATATGCGCAATCCAAAGATGTCTAAGATTGTTTTGTGATAAACTTTTTAACGTCTACAGCTTCGCTAAGTTGTTCCATTTTATTTTTTTAGCCTCATTATATATAAATTAATTCTAATTAACGGGTTTTGAGTCCTGTGAGTAGCTTCTAATTTATAGTTAAATATACTAGTTATTTTACTTGTGTGTTGCACGGGATGATGATACAAGATAATATAAGTAAATTCAAGAAGATTAAACATGACCACATAAAATAGATTTAAACTATAATTGATTGTTTATGTGTGTAAAGAAAATGAATATAAGTGCTACTCGTAATAGGATATCTTTCAATAATGAAGATAAAAATGGTCAACAAAAAAAATTAAGAAAAACATTGAAGAAAATTTTTAGAGTTTATATTAGACTGCTAGAGTATAACACACTGTGAATATATTACATCCGATAAATAAAGCTAGAATAAATGATGAAGGATGATACATGTATTACAATATTTATAGCAGAATTTGTTGTTTGACCATCTTTAATACAAATCATAATTTTCAGACCTTTTTTAATTTATAATCCTCAAAATATCTATATAAAATTGTCTATGAGTGAACACCAATATTTTTTACAAAATTCACACGTGATTTATTGCCCCATTTGCATTTTTTTTTTTTTTTGTGTAATATTTGTTAATTATATCTTAGTTTTCACAACATACAGCTTACATAGAGTAGATATTTTAATATGTTAATATAATTTAATCAATGTTTAAAGAGCTAAACCATCATAACCAAGTCAATTAGAAAAATAAGGAATTGGCTAATATCTGAACCAATTTGAAAAGCAATTCGACAGTGTGAGATAAAGACAGACACGGTTCACCGCTTCACATTAAACTTCCCTTCTCCAACTATCTTAATATAGACATACATCCTTAATTTTTCTCACTAATAACCAATGTAGGATTTCCTTTATGTTCCCAAAGTTACATTTTCAATGACCCTTAAACTATAATATTTGATCGTTTACGTGTATGTAAAGAAAAATAATATAGGTACTACCCGTAATACAATACTTTCATTAATAAAAATAAAAAATGATAAAAACTGAAGGAAAACATAGAAACAAAATTTGCGAATATTGGAACCAATTCGAAAAACAATCTGATGGTCTGAGATGATGGATACAGTTCACGGTTCACAATAAACTTTTTTCAATAATGATCTATTAAAATTTTGAACTTTTTGGAAGTTCAGAGGCCATAGACTAAGGCCCTATTACGTACTACCATTCTCTAAGTAGTTTAATATATACGTACATTAGCAATTCTTTTCACTAAATAGCAAAAGTGCGATTCCATTTTCTATACACAAAGTCACATTTCTAATAGCCCTTAAACTATAATATTTGATCGTTCATGCGTGTGTAAAGAAAAACAATATAGTGCTATCCATAACACGATATCTTTCATTAAAGAAGATTAAAAATGGTCTTAAAAAAACTGAGGAAAACATTGAAGAAATTTTGCAAATACTGGAAGCAATTTGGAAAACAATCCGGCGGTGTGAGGTAAAGACGGATACGGTTCATCAGTTCACAGTAAACTTTCTTTCAATAACGATTTATTAAAATTTTGAACTTTTTGGAAGTTCAAGTCCCATAAACTAAGGTCTTATTATGCATAACCCTTCCCCAAGTAGTTTAATATAGATATACATCCTCAATTCTTTTCACTACATCCAAAGTCACATTTTCAATTACTCTTAAAAAAGAAACAAAATTTCAACATTTCTTAATAGCAAAGATTAAAAAAAATTATAAAATCTAATATTTTTTTCTACATTATTTTAGGTAAAAATTAATTCATTTCAATTATTTAATTAAAATCGGTTCAATAATCTTGAACCGTTAGCTTTTACTGTTCCATGACCAGTCCAATTTTATGAACATTTACGAATACTAGAATTAATTTGGAAAATAATCTGACAGTGTGAGATAATGATGGACATGGTTCATCGGCTCACAATAAACTTTTTTTCAACAATAATCCAACAAAATTTTGAACTTTTTGGATACCCAAGGCTCAAAAATTAAGACTCTATTATGAACTTTTCTCTAAGTAGTTTAATATAGGCATACATCCTCAATTATTTTTACTAAATAACCAATGTGAGATTCCCCTTCTATGCCCAAAGTTATATTTTCAATGACTCTTAAAAAAGAAATAATGTTTTAACATTATTTTAGGCAAAAAATAATTTTTTTTCCAATTATTTAACTAAAATCGGTCCGATGACCTAGAAATGTTAGCTTTTCTGATCCAACGACAAGTCTAATTTTCTAAACATTGATGAATATCGGAACCATTCCAAAAGTTACGGTGTGAGATAAATTGAAACAAAAAATTAAAAAAATCCATTGAAAATAAAATTGCTTAAGATAAGGAGGGGAGAATTTAAATGTAGAATGAGAGAGATTTGAGAAAGTTTTAAGATAGAATGAGTTCTATTAGAGGAAAGAAGGAAAATGTAGATAAAGAAAGACATATATTTTTAAATAAAATAAAGGCTGACTTGGTGATTGGAATTAAACATTGAAAAATATCTTGATAATATAAAAAACGGAAATGAAATCTAAAAAGGGAAATGAGAGATAAAACGAGAATCTATAATCCATTAAAATTTTGAACTTTTTTGGATACTCAAGCCATAAATGAAGGCCCTATTATGAACCCTTCTCCAAGTTGCTTAGTATAGGTGTATATCTTTAATTCTTTTCACTAAATAGCTAAGATGAGATTCTCTTTTTATGTCCAAAGTCATACTTTTGATGTCTCTTAAAAAAGGAATAAAATTTTAATATTATTTTAGGTAAAAATTATTTTTGTTTTCAATTATTTAATTAAAATCAGTCCGATTACCTTGAATTGTTTATTTTTTGATTCAATGACAGATATGGTTTTTTGAACATTGGTGAATATTGGAACCAATCTGAAAGTTATCCGACGGTGTGAGAAAAATTGAAAAAAATTTAGAAAATCAATCGAAAATAAATGAGTAGAAAGTTTAAATGCAGAGTGAGAGTAACTTGAGAAAGTTTTTAGATTGAATGAGTTTTATTAGAGGAAAGAAGGAAAATGTGAATAAAGAAAGAGAGATATTTTTAGATAAAATAAAATTTGATTTTGTGATTGGAATTAAAAATTGAAAAATATAGTAATAATATAAAAAAGGAAATTAAAAAGGTAAATAAAATTAAAAAGTAAGATAAAAAATCAATAGCCAAGATCAGTAGATTAAACGAACAGCTAAGATGAGATATCCCGATTTTACAAGTATTCTTGGGCGGGAAAAAGTGAAATAGAAATTATCCTATATTTTAGAGAGAGAGAGAGAGAGTGTGTGTGAGTGTGTGTGTGTAGATATAGATTTCATCATAATCTAGTCATGCCAGTGGGTCTAGCAACTTTTACTGGATTTTCGGCAACAAAAATGATCAAGAGTCCACAGTCCACCCCTTAACAATATCAAATGCACATACAATATTATGTTGCCTCCATCCCAAAAATATAGTTCAGTTTTCTTTTTCCGTTCCATCCCAAGATATGGTCCAGTTTACTTTTTAAAAAGTAATTGTAATATTAGTTCTCTTATATGTATCTATTTAATGTGTATAGTTATTAAAAAACAACTATTAAAATGAAATAATTAATAAATGAAAGGGTATAATAGGGAGATAATGTTAAAATTTACTTTTCCAATACTATTAAATGAACTTTTTTTAATTTATGTGAAAAAGAATAGTACCATATTTTTATGATGGGAGTAATACAATGTGTGTACAAGTAAATTAGTATCCCGCATTTATATAGTAGACTGGCTATAAAATTCAATTTTAAATTAAATTAAATATAATGGTGAAATCATAGTGTAATGTAATAATAATATCCTATGAGATTCTGGTAAAAAAATATCCTACATTTATTTATGATTTATAATTACTTTTCTTATTAATAATAATATCCTATGATATTATAGTGATATGTAATAATAATATCCTATGAAATTCTGGTAAAAAAATCCTATATTTATTCATGATTCATAATTTTTTTTTTTTTTTTTTGAGAAAACGATTAATTTTCATTCATTGAGAGTGCCACTAATAAATGGCAAAATAAATAGTGGTTTATAATCAAACCAATAATAATTTACTAGAGATCCTACCGCACTTGATGCTAACAAGTGTGCCACTTCATTCATCCTACGGGGAACATATATATGTACATAATCCACAATTTAATGACTCATACGGCGGTCAGAGTTGCGTATATAAAGGGGTTAGATTTCCTTTCGAAAATCTATCATATAATCTATGAATAACACTGAGGGCATCCAAGACCAAGGGTAATAGCTTAAATGGTAAAAAGCAGCCCTTACCAGGATGAGATCCTGGGTTTGAGTCTATAGCCCTCCCCGAAGTTCCCCCAATTGTATAAAAAAACACTGAAGTTCCAATCCTCATTCAAGGCACAATAAAGCCCTTGTTTAATAGCCATTACTTCTGCAGCTTCCATCAAGACTTGGCCATTAACGTTCACTGCAAAAGCTCCTATGACCACTCCTTCTGCATTCCAAAAAACCTACAAGACCAACACCATCGGGCTGGATTGCTGCCTACGTGAATAACTGAATGCCCAAAGAACATGATTGTCCCCTATGCCAATTTATGATCTGGTGCACCTATCCCCATCTTTTGTGTTTGATCATTTAACCATGCCTGTTGAAAATTACTGAAGTACACTAGTGCTTGGTTGCCAATGAAGGCTTCCTCATGCCCCTGTCCTTAGTGAGTTTTCTCTTTCTCTCCATCCATACTGCCCAAAGAAGCATGCAAATTGGCTCAGATACTTTATAATTCAGCTCCGACACCCGCTCAACAATCTCTGCCCCATTCTTATGGAATAGAGGTTGGATCACATTCCAAAATCCCATCTCACACCAAGCCCATTTCATCCAGCTGTATAGAAAGAAAACATGACAATTTGTTTCGCTCACCCCGCACCAAATGTATCGGATATTATTCTCCAAATGGTGTTGCCTAAGGTTCTCTCTGCTAGGAAAGGCATTGTGCAACATTCGTCAAATGAAGCAAGTGACTTTTTGAGGAATATTAAGCTGCCACATAGTCGTCCACTTCGAAATTGAGTAATCCGAACGGCTTGGCCCTTGTTGCTGCTCTCATTCTCTCGCCAAATGATACCCACTTTCGACCAAGTAAATTCCTGATGCTATGCAAAGCCATATAAGAACATCCTCCTCCAAATTACCCCGAGCGTATAGACAAAATCAACTCTACATCAATAGGGAGTAAAGTTTCTTGAATAAGTGGTTCATTCCATTCCCTATTCACTATTAGGTCTGCTGCCCATTCCAAGCCTTCATATTGCTGTGAAATCAGTCTAAAAGAGTGTGGACGATGAAGCCACTTATATTCATAAATTCAGATGTCATGCTCCCTTTACCCTCCACTGCAATCCCTTTTTCAATGGGTTCCATCCCTATAGTAAGCTCTTCCAAAGATATGAAGAGCCCGGTTTATCCTCCGCTTCCAATATGTTTGTGTTTGGGAAATATTTGTTCTTTAAAACGACTGCTGCCAATGAACTGGGATTGTCCAACAGCCGCTAGACTTACTTTGCAACTGACGCCTGATTAAAATCCACCATGTCGCGAAACCCCATTCTTCTCCCTCCCCAATTCACACAATTTATTCCAACGAATCCATGCCATGCTCTTTCGGTCCTTGGAATCCCACCAAAACTGTATCATTAAACTTCTCATGCCATTGCCAACAACATTCGAAGCTAAAATAAACTCACAATATAGGTTGGGATTGCTTGGATCACTGACATCAGTAGTACCTTCTGTCCTGCCATGGACAATAGCTCCACTCACCAACTGCAAATTTTTTTCCACTTCCATTCCCTCAAATAGGCGAAGGTCCTCCTCCAGTTTCTACTAGCAAGTGTTAGAAGTCCTAGATAAGTGTCATTTGATTGGGCCTCTGCAATCCCCCATCTCCTGTAGCTCCTTCAGCTTCATTTCCTCTATTGTACTTGGTCTGAAAGTTATAGCCATTTTGTCCCGGTCTATCATTTATCCAGATGCGTTCCTGTAATTTTTTATGACATTTGTGATCTCTTGAGCATCACACCTTTGAGCCCTGGTAAAAATAATTGAGTCACCTGTGAAGAATAGGTGACTAATTCGCGGCCCTTGCCTACAACACTTGCTTTCTAAAATAAGCGTCCTCGCTTCAGCTACTCAAAGTGCTCCTAAAAGATCTTCAGCACAAAGATAAATAAATATGGGGACAAGGAACACCCCTGTCTGAGCCCTTTAGACAGAGTTACAAACCGTTGATACTCTCCATTTACACAAAAAGTAAAAGTAACAGAAGATATACAATCAAAAATCAGATTTACCCATCGCTAAAGAAAAGACATTCTAAGCATTACAGAGCACACATACCCTCATTCGGCCCTATCATAGGCCTTACTCGTGTCTAACTTAACTGCCATAGACCCTGCCCTACCTTTATGTTTATGAGATAAAGAATGCAATAATTCAAAAGTAACCATGGTATTGTCGATAATGAGTCTACCGGCAAAAGAGCATTCTAATTTGCTGCTACCACAGGACTAAAGAATTTTTTTTTCAGTTGATTTGCCAAGATTTTGGAAATAATTTTATAAAGAGTATACATAGGCTGATGGCGTATTTTGACAAGCGTTCTGTGTTTTTCTTCTTTAAAATGAGCACCACTCTAGTCTGATTAACAACCGAAACTGATTTCCCTCCATTCAACACTCCCAAGCACGCCTTTACCACTTGTGATCGTATGCCATACCAATTTTTCTAGTATAATAGTGTGGAATCCATCAATACCTGGGGCTTTATAAGCCCCCAGATCAAGAATAGCCCCATCGATCTTCTCTGCCGTGAACTCTTGTGTAAGAAAATCGATTTCCACTTGGCCAAAAGTCCACTTTACTTCTTATGTTTCCACTCCAATGCCTCCATACATGGATTGCAACTTCGAAATAAATTAACAAAATAACCTTCAATATGCTGGACCAAATTTACATTTCCCTTCACTTCCACACCATTCGTATCTAGAAGGTTATGTATGAGATTCGATTGATATCTTGTACTAGCTTTCTAGTGAAAAAATTGTGTATTACAGTCCTTTTTACACAACCATTCCAACCGAGACCTTTGTCTCCAATACCCTTCATACGGAGATTGCAATGCTTCCCCCTCCTTTTCCAACTACTTTATATTCGCCATACTAACACCCAACATTCCAGCTTTCCATGTTTCCTTAAGTCGCCGTTGTTTCTCATTCTACTCATCTCACCATTGGCTGAATTGCTCCTTACTCCACTTTTTCAATCCCTCTTTACCCCGATTCACCATATCCAACACTCCACTAGAAGTTTCTCGATCAATCCCCTCTCCCCCGCCAACCTCCCAGTTTTTTTCCACCACCTTATTGTTTCCCTCATCCTTAGTCTAAAAAGGCTCAAATCTAAACCCACTTCTATGCTTCACCTACCCTCTGGCCACCCATGAAGATATAAGATGATAAGACGGTGGTCCAGAGCAGAATAGGGCAAGTGTTCCACCCCCACGTTCAAAAATTTTGTTCTCTATTGCACTGACCCAATGAACCTATCCAATCGTGCTTGAATATATGCCTCTCTATCCCGCCTATTATTTCATATAAAGTTTGGTCCCTGTAAGTGAATAGAAGATAGCCCACAATCAAGCATAGCACCTTGAAATGCCCTCATGGAAGTAATAGGCCAATCCTCACTCCACATATGCTCATGTAAATCACATGTCTCGTTAAAATCTCTGGTACATAACCAAGGTAAGTCCCATTGCTCTCACAGCCTTCGTAAAAGTGTCTATGAATGGTGATACTCTGAAAGTTTGGGATTTCTGTAAAAGCCCGTGAAGCACCAAAGAAAACCATCTATAGAAGTGATCAAGGTGTCAATATATCCTTTTGAAAAGGATTGAACCTCCATCCTCCAATCTTTATCCCTAAGCAACATTAAACAACCACTGGACCTGTCAGTCAACACAACAAAATTGTTCTGATACACCAATCAAATTGACTTTTCCCTAGCACTATACAATTTAGTCTCAGACAGAAAGACTAAATTGGGGGAAAACCTTCGTATTAGCTTTTGAACCTTCTCCTCCAAAAACCATACAACTGTTTAGCAATACGACCACTCTCCTCCTCCCCTTCAAACCTTCTCTTAGCCCAACCACCCGAGCTTCCACCCTATTTTTGAGAGAAATGCTGGCATTTGTGCTGCCAGAATGCCCCCCATTTTGCTGTCATTTCTAGTAGCAAAATAGGGGGGATTCACCCCCATTTGTGGCCGCCGAAATGGGCCGCCGGAGAGGGAAGGGGGTGTGGGGTGGGGTAGGGGTGGGATGGGTTGGGTTAGTTTTTAATTTTTTATTATTTTTTAAACCTTTTTTTTTTAAATTTAAAAGGTGTCTGGGGTATAATCGTCTTTTTTGTTAAAAAGTTTGTGGAATAGTGTAAAAATGGACAATTTGTGCGTATTTTTCAAAGGTTGGGGCTGTGGTGTGTTTTAACAAAGGTTGGAATTAACCCTTTTCTTTCCTTTCTAATTTCCATAATATTTCCTATTCTACTAAATCCCTCACCAACTACCATCCCACACTTCCAAGCATTATCCAAATACAATTTGTACATTATACCTCATATACGAAAACCAACAAGTGGTATCAAAGTCTGGTTTGAAAATTATCGGGCGTAAAGCGAAACTATGGCTGGCGCATTTCGCTCATCAGTTCCAATCTCTACCTTTCAGGGGACAATTAT
>CAVNYN010283624.1:0-13077 GCA_963692815.1 Nyctanthes arbor-tristis | reverse complement strand
TCAGACGTGTGCTCTTCCGATCTTAGAATTTGATGGGAGTATGTCTTTTTTATTTTACACTTTAAAATTGAGAGATTGTACCAAAAAAGTTTTAAAAAAAATATTTTTAAACTGAAAAGATAAAAGATTATGACTAAAGCGAATTATCCAGGTGGTAGAAGTACTCCTTTACTTGTATATTAGAGCAGAATTTGAGTCACCATATCCCTCTCTACTATCCCCAATTCATACTAAAAATGGTATAATTATATAAGATTGAAAACTAATACACAACAGCCACCATATGTCTGGATTATGGTGGCATGAGCCTACTACACATACACATGGCAGGTGATTATTGGGCAATTCACATCGGACAACTCATATGTGAGTTGTCCAATAATTTCCTGTTACGTGTGTCTCTAGTGGGATAATTGTTATCAGATATGTATGGCGGGAAATCATTGTCACAGCTTCCTTTAAATTTAAAAAATAAAATTAAAAAAAAAAAGGAAAGAAAGAAAGGGGAAAACACTGACACAAAACGGCTAATTAACTACTTTTGAGGGTTAAATAAAGCCTGTCAGCGGGTTAATGTTTATAAGGCTTTACTTAAACTATAACATATTTCCAAAAGTTTCTAGATAGTTTGACGTAAAGTCAAAGTCAAAAAAAAAAAAGGGGACGTAAATGCGGTAAGTTTCCAAAGGTTAAATTAAAAAATTGAATGTAATCCCAAGTTTCCAAATTTCAGTTAATCCATTATTAGTGCAAATTAAACTTCAACTCCAGTCTAACTAGGATTAGTTTTCGTTCATCTTCTAGTCAACGATTAACATACATTTTATTAGTATTAATATTAGGAGGATTTACAACACAAAATCTACGGTCTACCTCAATGTATCTTCCAGTTAATGACTAATATATACATTTTATTAGTATTAATATATTATTATTATTATTATATATTAGGATTTACAACACAAAATCTTCCTTCGTGTATCTTCCCGCTAATGACTAATATACATTTTATTATTAGTATTAATTGATATATTAGGATTTACAACACAAAATGTCAAAATCTTCCTCTCTATATAAGACACCTTTCGTGCTTCTTTATGTACAAATATCAACTGCTCCATTCATTTCTCTTAAGAAATTACTCGAAACATAATTCTCATTAACAACTTCTTATTCTTCTTCTTCAATATAAGGTACGTAAGTTCTCGTTTAAATGTTACTTCTTTGCATGATGAGCTCTTATGAGTATTCATTTTTATTCAATTTCTTTTATAATTTATGACACGTCGGATTTTTTTTTAGCGGGTTCTTTTTTTGCTGAATGTATACATACATGGAGATGGCACAAAAGGTGTTCGTCTTGGCTTTCCTTGCAACCGTCTTTTCCATGTTCTTGAATGTTGGTTCTGCTGCAGATAAAAGGTTTGTTCCATCGTTACCATTTCTTCATTTTATTGCAGCCATTCCTTCTTCATCAACTCATGCATTATGCCGCCACACACTTATGTGGAGTCCCAAATGCGTGTAATTTGGCATGCCACATATACATCTGGCAGCATGTCTGGCAATAAATCATTACTCGAGAAATATGTACTATGTTTGCTAATTCTCATAATATAGAGTCATAATGGATTAGCATTAATTCGTAGGCAGGTGAACAGTAGGCATCCAAACAACAGTTCATAACACTTTTTCTTGCCTGCAGTTTGGATTTGTTGCCAACTCCACCAAGAAGTCAAAATATACCTTATTATACATACATACATACAAGAAATACAAAAAGCAAAAGCCCTGTTGCGTGCTGAATATTATAGTTTTTTTCTGTAGGCAGTGTGGAAATTAGAACAGAAACTTTGATTTTTTGGACCATTCTCAAGACTATGTAATAAAAGTAATAATTCAAGAAATCAACATATACTGCAATTCTTTAATTCTTGATGAGTTCATATCTATTAGACTCCAGAAGTCTGGATGCAAGTTGCTCTGTTTTTCTTGTAAATCTTTTCAACTACTGACTACTTCAAAACTAATTATTATTGCATTTGCAGGTGGATTCCACATAATGCTGATCAACAACAAATGTCATCTAATTCTCCTGTCAATCTTGTTCAACAGAAAAATCACGTAAGCCTAAATTACTACAACGTTTGGTATATTGGAATAGACAGTCATGATAGTCTGAACGTGCTATGTTCTTTTTTCATTTTGGCAGGTGATATTGGACAACGGCATTGTTCGACTCACGTTATTGTCACCAAGTGGTTTGATTGCTGGGATCCAATACAAAGGAATCCAAAATATCCTTAACTATGATTTAAGAGAAAACAGGAGAGGGTAAGTTGTTATTATTTCAAATGAAATAAAACAGAACAAATATTTTCTTGCCTAATTTTACTAATAGTAACTCATGCTTTTGGTTGTTTATTAGGTACTGGGACATTGTATGGAGTATGCCACCCCAGCTCCAAACTTTCTTCAACCAGTTAGTTCAATAAATAAAAATTTACTCACTTCTCGTATATTATTCTACCAGAATTTCAAATAAAATTACTTCTTGTGCTCATGTGTTCCCTTAAATAAAAATTGTGTAGGCTTGAAGGGAAAAGATTCAGAGTTATAGCAGAAACAGAGGATATGATAGAAATTTCATTCATTTCATTGTGGAATTCCTCCATTAGTAACCCTTATCCATTGAACATTGATATAAGGTGCATTTTTAATAATAATAATAATAATAATATATCATAATATTATTATTATTATTAAGTATATCATCATTTATATTCAAGACCTTGATAGAGTTTGTCTAACTAATTATACAACTCCTAACAGATATATAATATTGCGTGGGAGCTCCGGCTTCTATTCATATGGAATAATGGAACATAAGGAAGGATGGCCTGATTTAAACATCGACGAAGCAAGGATTGCATTCAAACTTGATGACCGAACGTAGGATTCGGGAATTAGTAGCTTTATATGTGCTCAAAATTTGGTGAAGTGAACTCTCCTAATGTTTTAACTAACTTGCATATTTTGTCCATAGGTTCCACTACATGGTTGTATCAGATGATATACAAAGAATCATGCCAACAGATCGAGATCGTAATCAAGGTCGAACTCTTGACTACAAAGAAGCTGTTTTGCTCACAAATCCTAGAAATCCATCCCTCAGAGGCCAGGTGGATGACAAGTATCAGTACTCGTATGACAACAAGGATAGCTTCGTGCACGGGTGGATTAGCACTCAACGAGACGTTGGATTCTGGGTAATAACACCAAGCTATGAATTCCGTTCTGGTGGCCCAGTGAAAAATGAACTTACATCTCATGCTGGCCCTACATCTTTAGCTGTAAGTAGATCTTTAAACTGACAAAAAGATAACTGTTTTGTTAAAATTCTTGACAACTTAAAGGTATGTTATTTTCTTATCCACCTATAGGTATTTTTCAGTGCCCATTATGCTGGTCAAGATTTTAGAGTTAGATTGCAAAATGGAGAAGCATGGAAAAAGGTCTTTGGCCCAGTTTTTATATATCTAAACTCAGATTCAGGGAGTAAGCCAAGTAGACTTTGGGCAGATGCTAAACAACAGATGCAGAAAGAAACCCGAAAATGGCCATATGATTTTCCAAGTTCAGAAGACTTTCCCCATGCCAATGATCGTGGTACCATTATCGGTCGATTACTAGTCCATGACCGGTATCTCAGTGAAGAACTTATCCCTGCCAAATCAGCATATGTTGGATTGGCTCCACCAGGAGATGTTGGATCTTGGCAAATGGACACTAAGGTAACACTGATGTAAAAAAACTACTTACAACTTTTCCAAATAACATCTGATAACATTTTTATTTTACAAGTTCAATGTATTGATTATTTTCTTGACATTATCATTAGGGCTACCAATTCTGGACTGAAACTGATGAAAATGGGTACTTCACAATAAGAGGCGTCCGAGGAGGAACTTATAGCTTGAATGCTTGGGTCCCTGGAGTGATCGGTGACTACAAATATAATGTCAACATCGTCGTGTCAGGTTAAAATTAATCTTATTGCCTATTGAATTTTATTATCTTGACAAGTTGAATAAGTTTTCTGACATGTAATTTATGTCAAGAAAAGAAATGGTCCTAAAAGTATTATGAATTCTGTTGCAGGAAGTACTGAGATTCCACTTGGTGATCTTGTATATAGTCCTCCAAGAAATGGTCCTACACTATGGGAAATTGGGATCCCCGACCGGACTCCTTCTGAGTTTTACGTGCCCGATCCAGCCTCAAAGTTTGCTAACAGTTTATCCGAGAACCCAAGAGAAAAGTGAGCTTACTAGCAGTCAAAATTATACCTTTCTTCTTGAGCTTATTGATTGTTTTCTAATAACAATTTATGTTACCTTTAGGCATCGACAGTATGGACTATGGGATCGGTATACAAATTTATATCCCAATCAAGATCTAGTGTATGATGTTGGCACCAGTAATTACACAAAAGATTGGTTCTATGCTCATGTCAACAGGTACTTGTACGTATAAGAAAATCTTGTAAATTTGTTTGGTCATTTTTTTGTTCCTTTATAAGATAATTTTGTAAATTGATTCCAAGTCTTAACTTTGTATTTTCCAGGAGAACAAACGGAGCATTTATAAAGAAGTACGAAGCAACCACATGGCAAGTTAAGTTTAATTTATCATATGTCTTGAGGAAACAATCTTATACGCTTCGTATAGCACTAGCCTCAGCAAACCTTGCTGAAATACAAGTATGATTTACTAAAACTTGAACCTTTTGTTTCTTTTTATTCAAATAGAGATGAATGTATCTACTTAACATTGATATCATGTCTTGTTATCTATAGGTCCGAGTCAATAATCCAAACGAGCAGCTCCCTCAATTTACTACGGGTCTGATAGGGAGGGATAATGCAATTGCAAGACATGGAAGTCATGGATTATACTCGTTATACATCATCAACATACCGGGATATAAGCTTGTGAATGGAAGAAATACAATCTATCTAAGGCAATCAAGAGGTGGGTTTCCTTTCAATGGTGTCATGTACGATTATCTTCGACTCGAAGGGCCAGCACCAGCCAATTAGTTGATTGCATAAATCTTATTGTTACATGCTCTGTACATTGTTTTCTTGGTAGTAATTAGGAAGGAGAAGCAATTGTAATTGTACACAGATTATTCATGCTATTATATGTTATTTATTGATTTAAAATTATACATGAAAATATGCAGAAATTAAATTGTTACCTTCCATACCCCGTTCTATTTCTTGTGAGTGATAATTGTTACCTTTGCAAATTATTTGTGAGCTCATTCAGAAAGAAATATCTGTCTTCCTTTTTCGGATGATGGATCGTAACTTTGTAGAGATGATGTCTTAATTAGGGAGTTTGTGTAAGGAGTTGAGATTCATCATAAAAAGTTAACTTGTTAGGTAGAAAAGTTCAATTTTTCATAAGCTCATCTTTTAATTTAGATTCGTTCGCACCTTTTTCATAACAATCCCCCTAAGAAGGTAGGACCACATCATTTTTGCCCGGTTCAATTGATAATTCTTACATTTCCCTCAAACTCTACCTAAGGCCAAAAACATGTCCCCTTCAACCAATAGTTCATCAATCTCTCTTTGTTTTTCCGAAGGTCCAAATAATTCACTCTGTCTGCCACCAATTTACATGGACACAATCACCTTTTACCAAGACCCAAATCTTCCACTTCATCTAGTTAGGTACAACCACCTTGAGAGATATCCATGGATATTTTGTCAACCATCACGATTCAACGTTCGAACCCACCTCTTTCCTTTGCCTGCATTCAAGATCTCTTGTGTGCATTCACGTGGTTAGGCCTGGGGCGTGACTCTGACTCACTTGTAAGGAATTGAGGTTCCATCCTAAAAGGTTAGCACAATTCCTTATAAACCCGTCTTCTGCTTCATGTTTAACTGATGTGTGATTCATTCGCACCATTTTCCTTTTTTCAACAGTTTGTGATATGTCAAGGGGAAACATTACACGAAACGATTCTCTTTAAGAGTTTCGGTGCGTCATAGTTACTCATTACTTTCTATACATTTTTTGATTCTCTACATTTTTTACGAAAGTTGATCTTAGATGTGTTTATTCAATCTTCTGAGTTAAACATCTTCTGTGATGCAAGCATCAGACAGTTCTGGGACCCTTTATTCAGCTATCTTCATTAAGCATTTCCTTTTGCAGGTTCTTTACTAACCTTGAAGACTGTTTTTGTGTTCTTGCTGTTAAAAGGATTTGGATGATGGGTTGTTTTTCAGCTGTGGAGGTAGCAACAGGGGCACAATATTGAAATAGCAGACTTAATTGAGCTGTGTGTACCTTAACAAGTGTGTTTGATTCTCATTTTCACTTTCATATAATTATAATTTCACCTTGACAACTATTCAACTACAAGCACCCATTTCAAGCACTTTTTAAATTGCCACCACACATTTGACCTCCTTATAGTTTTGTCATTGTAATTCACAACCATAATAAGAATAATGTTACAATAGAATATATGGTCCATTAAACTTGCTAAAGATATAATGGTTACTAAAAATTGCTTGATTTAATGAAAATGAGGCTTCAGTATGTTTGGTTAGGGCCAGGGACTAGGGTTGATACTTGATACCATGGAAGAACCGAGATTTGATTCCCCTATATATGGGGTTTTTCTACAATTTATTATTATTATTTATATTCCCCTGTACAAGGTTTTCGTATTGTTGATCTTTTTGCGCACTATTTCAGTAGGACATATATTTACGCGCTCTTGTAACTGCTTCAATGCAATTTGTACTTAAAAAAAAAAAGAAAAGAAAAAAACAATTTGCTTGATTTACTGTATGCAAAAAGGAGGGGGGAGGGAGGGGGAGAGAGAGAGAGAAGTACTTTTAAAAAGAAAAAAGAAAAGAGAAAAATTGCTTGATTAGTGGAAGGATGATGCTGTTTTACACTTGCCGTCAACATATACATAATCGTATAATCAGGGGCGGAGCCAGCACGCCAGACTACCCCTAGCCGAATCGAGCTGGACTAATCTTTTCCCCTACCCAAACAAATAAATTTTTTTTTTTTTATCTTTTCTTTAAGGGCCAGCCCAATTTGGGCTTAGCCAGGGACCAGGGGAGACCTCTTGTGGTTCCACCCCTGCGTACAATACAAATTGCTTGAAGTACAATCGTTGACATCACATATCCATCTTAACTCCCTTTTTTCCTTCTACTTTTTCTTTCTTTTTTCCCTCTTTTTGTTATGAAATTGACGCTATATAAAGGTTGACAATTATGTAAACATAGGCGCTAAATTGAAGATTTTTATGTGAACTCTAATACGAGTTAACAAGTAATATATAACTATAAAAATATTATCCGTGTTAAATGTATATATACGTCAAAGGTTAAAAGTAAGAGTTGCGCTTATACTTTTCTAATTCTCACTAATGACCCGACCTCTATAGATTAAGTCAATCAAGTCCTAAATAATACGTATAACGTTTTGGATGAGTTCATCTTGATCCTAAAAGATTAGATTTGAATTGAGTTCTTTTTTTTCTTATATATATTAAATTAATTAAGTCTGATTAATTTTTTCCTTCAATTTTTGGTCTATTTGATTTGATAAGTTAGCAGTAGCCAGTGTTGGTTTTGAAATCAATAGCCTTCTAGTTAGATATCAAACCCTTAATCAATGGTTTAATTCCCCCTCACTTACAATCCATTTATAATATTAAAAAAATATTGCTCATTTATCACTTTTCAATGTTATAAATCCAAATAATTACAGTACGCAAAATACTAAGTCCAGTTATGTGGCCATCTTGAAGGTACCTTCTGACGTCATTCACTAAAATGGATGACAGCCCTGGGGGCCCATGAATATAGGCTTATTTAGAAAAGGGTTAATTTCGCAAATCGTCCCCAACCTTTAGGTTAAGAACCGGTTTCGTCTTCAACCTTTTTTAAGACACACCACAGCCCCCAAGCTTTCAAAAATGCACACAAATCGTCCATATTGCCACTATTCCACCAAATTTTTATAAAAAAGACGATTATACCCTCTATAAAAATTTTAAACTTTTTTTAAAAATATTTAAAAATAATAAAACATTAAAAAACCCACCTCACCCCACGTCTCCTTTACTGCTGGCAGTACTGTCGGATGCTGGCCGCCAGAATGGTTCATTCCGGTGGCCAAAAAGGGGAGGGGAAATCCCCCAATTTCTGTCGAAAATGGCAGCCATTTGGCTAGGACTCACCCCCAATTTCTGCCAGAAATGGCAGCCATTTGGCTGCCATTTCAGGCAGCATTTTGCTGCCCCCATTTTGCTGCCGCTGCTGGAAATGGCAGCCAAATGGCTGCCAATTCCGACAGAAATGGGGCGTGAATCCCCCTATTTTTCTGCCATTTCCGGCAGAAATAGGAGGTGAATCCCCCCATTTTGCTGCCATTTATGACAGCAAAATGCTGCCGGAAATGGCAGCCAAATGGCTGCCATTTTCGACAGAAATTGGGGGATTTCCCCTCCCATTTTGCTGCCATCGCTGCTGGAAATGGCAGCCAAATGGCTGCCAATTCCAGCAGAAATTGGGGGGTGAATCCCCCCATTTTGCTGCCAGAAATGGCAGTGAAATGGGGGGGCCCCATTTCGCTGCCATTTCTGGTAGCAAAATGCTGCCGGAAATGGCAGCGAAATGGCTGCCAATTCTGGCAGAAATGAGGGGTGAATCCCCACACTTTGCTGTAGGAAATGGCTGCCATTTCTGGCAGAAATGGAGGGGTGAAATTCACCCCCCCTTTTTGGCTGCTGGAATGAAGCATTCCGACGGCCGGCCGCCGGTAGTACTGAGACGTGGGCTGGGGTGGTTTTTTTTAGGTTTTTATTATTTTTAAACATTTTTAAAAAAAGTTTAAAATGTTTATAGGGAGTATAATCGTCCTTTTTATAAAAATTTGGCGGAATAGTGGCAATAGGGACGATTTGTGTGCATTTTTGAAAGGTTGGGGGCTGTGGTGTGTCTTAAAAAAGGTTGGGGACAAATCCGGTTCTTAACCTAAAGGTTGGGGACGATTTGCGAAATTAACCCTTTAGAAAATGGAGGAACAGATGGTGCCATCCAGCTGGTGTGTGAAACTTGTCACAAAATATAGGTTCCAAACTTCGGAAAAAATGACAGACCCTTTACGAAACATACAAAGTGTTTGCCAACTGAGGTAGATTATGATATAGATTATAATCTATGATGTCGCATCATTTTATTGATTGTTTTTATAAAAAGTAAATAACTGCAACTTGACTTTACTTTTTGACTTTTTGAAAAAAGTGAAACTAATGAAATAATACCGTGTGGTAGATTATAATCCAGATTATAATCTACCTCAATTGCCAAACACTTTTCATATATTATTTTTGAATGTTTGTTCCTACTTAAGTAGTTAGGTTACTTTGGGTACAATGTGATGCATCTTTAACCGGTTTTGTTCACTCATGAAACTCTCATGGGGTTACACCATGAGAGTCTCGAGTGGTAGCTGACGTGGCTAGACACGCCAGCTGCCTTAGTTTAAATATAAAAAAAAAAAATTTTTGCTGAAATAATTTAAATCCCTACATCTCGCCAGAACCCCCCTTAAAAAAAAAACTCAGAATCCCCCTCAACGCCTCCCCTCTCTCTCTCTCTCCCCCACCAACCCCCACCCCAAAACTTCCCGGCACACCAAAAAGACGACCAGTGAACGACGGAGGAGACGACCTAGTGAAAAACAAGGCTGGAGATAACTAAAGAATCAAACACATTCTAACAATCATAGTTGATTTTTTAATCTTTAGATTTTTGTTATCCTTTTTTTATTTAATTGAACTGTTGCAAGTTATTATGGTGGAATTCTTCTTCATTTATTTTTTCTTCTTTTCCTACCATTGCTGAAATATGTATAAAATTTTATTAAGTGTTAAGCGGCAACAATCCCCCTTTGTCATCTGATTATTCTGGTGACTTTGCAGAATTAAGGTTAGGGTCATATCAAGAAATTTAAGGCCTTTCTTGACATACTTTCTGTTATGTTCCTGTAGTACACATTTCCCCCATCTTCTGTTGGAGAAGTTGGGCGTGCAGGAGCACCATCTAGAAGAGAAATTGGTCATGGTATGCTTGCAGAGAGAACACTAGAGACTTTATTGCCTTCTGAAGATGATTTTCCTTATACTATATGCCTTGAGAGTACAATCACAGAAAGCAATGGCTCATCAAGGTGAACACCTTGTCACGGGTCTGTTCAGCAACCAAGTGTCCATTTATCTGTTCTTTTATGCTCATAGCTATCCTAGAACTCAGTTGATCTTATTAGGAGAAAGAGGGATTGGACGTCAGAAATCCTTAAGCTTCTGTACTTATATTTTTGCACTAAATAATCAAGATTATTTAATTCTAAATTAATTCTAAATTATTTACATCTGTGATTCTGTGCAACTGTATGGCTTCGGTGTGTGGGCCCAACTCAGAATCCCCCTCAACGCGTCTCTTCGGTGTGTCGTAAAGTTTTGGGGTGGGGGCTGGTGGGAGAGAGAGAGGGGAGGCGTTGAGGGGGATTCTGAGTTTTTTTGGGGGGTTCTAGCGAGATATAGGGATTCAATTTATTTCAGTAAATTTTTAATTTTTTTTTATTTAAACTAAAGCAGCTGGTGTGTCCGGCCACGTCAGCTGCTACTCGGGACTCTCATTGTGTAACCCTATGAGATTTTCATGGGTGAACAAAACCACATCTCTAACTATAGCTTATTTTAGTATATGATATATGATATTAAATTAACTTACCATTGATATTGATCTCACTTAACATACAAAATGTAATGTCAACATTCCTTTCAAAAAAAATAATAATAACAAAATAATGTCAACATTGTTAATAATTAAGAAGTCAACTATAACAAGGTCAAATAGCCTAAAAGCATAAAATGTTGACAAAAAATGTACAAATAATTACGGTCAAATCACATATAATGCCCACCACTTCTAATGTCATCACTCTGATCATGTTATCTTATGATGTCATGTGTTGGCTCTATTTTCTAAATAAACTAGAAAAATAGACTCCCTCCTAATAAATGTGGTTGTCAAGCGTGCATGTCCGTCTCCACATCGGTAGATGGTACTACAAGGAAGAAAAATTGTTAATTGTTTTGGATAGGGTTAATTATACCTAACGTCCTCAATTTTTAATTTTACTTCTGAGCGTCTCCAGACTCTTCAAAGTGTTACACTTAACATCCATCTGACAATTTCTGTCTATTTCAACAGTTAAATTGGGGGTAGTATGATAAATACAAAAAATTAATATTTTAATGTTTAAAATTTAAAAAAAAAAAGTGGGGGAGACATCCTCCTTTGGCTGCCGAAAATGGCAACACTATAGCACGGGGGAGATTTCCTCTCTCCCCCGTGCTATTGGAAATGGCAGCACTTTACAACCATTTCCGACAGCGATTGGGTCACCAATGACTGTCGAAAATGGGGGGAGTCTCCCCACATTTTTCTGTCGGAAATGGCAGGGCCGCCATTTCCGGCAGCCAAACGGGTGTCTCCCCCTACTTTTTTTTAATTAAATTTTAAACATTGAATTATTTAACTTTTTATATTTTACCATAATACCCCTCAATTTAACAGTAGAAATAGAGGGAAACCGCCACAGGGACGTTAAGTGTAATACTTTTAAAAGATCAGGGACGCCCAAAAGTAAAATTAAAGGTAAGGGACGTAATCTAAAATAACTTGAAAGATTGGGGACATTAGGTGTAATTAACCATTTTAGATACAAGATGCCCATGTTTTGAGAAAGGGTAATTTACACTTAACGTCCTCAACCTTTCAGTATTAATAGATCACATCTCCTAACTTTTATTTTTCCTCATGTGGATCTCCAACTTTTTAAGAAATCCTCATCCAAATCTCTAGTAAAGGAATCCATCAATTTCTTCTGTTAAATTAGGAGTATTTTTGACAAAATATAAAAAAATAAATATTTTAATTAAAAAAAAGAAAAAGGAAAAATAGAGAGAGGAGGACTCCACTTTTTTACAGCAAAAAATGGCAGCCTTTTGGGTGGGGTAGACTCTCCCACCTTTTAGCTGCCATTTCTGGCGGCTGTTGGCAGCCAAAAGGTGGGGGAGTCTCTCTCCCTGTGCTGAAGGACCCCAACTGAAAAGGGCAGCCGACAGCCAAAAAGGGCACTGCCCCTCCCCCGCCCTCTATTTTTTAAACTAAAATATTTGTTTTTTTATATTTTACTAGAAATATCCCTAACTTAATGTATAGAGAAAATTGACGAATTCCATTGCAAGGGACTTGGACGGGGATTTCTTAAGAGGTTAAGAGACCCCATGAGAAAAAATAAAGGTTAGGGACATGATCTATTAATATTTAAAAAGTTAGAAACATTAAGTGTAAATTACTCTTTGAAAAAAGGAGTATAGCTATCAAAATACCGCCCTCGGCGAAATATAGTTAGCAATGAGAAATTCTCTTTGCATATATTATTTATCAAAGGCTAACTATATTCACACCACAAATATTGTTCGATACACCACATCAGAATTACTTTCAATGTTTGCATTATTTACTTTTTATTGTAAGTGCATCCTTAACCTTTTTTTCCCTTTAATTGTTGTAGTTAATCTTCCACTAATTGTAAATTTTGTCTATAGATATTTTTTGTCTAAACATTTTTTTATTTAGACATCAAATTACTTATTTATTCCGATCTATTTTAAATAATTAAATATATATAACGAATAAGTATTAGTAAAATGTTTAAAGTGATGCCGGCATTAAATTAAAAACCTGGCTCGCTCGTATTGCCATTAAAATTTAAAAATAGATCTTCGATTGGACCGCCGCAAGAAAGTAACATACCAGTTATAGAATAATCTAAATTTTCATAAGACCTTTCAGTTTAGTTAGTTTTCCAATTCGTCAATTGTCGGATTTATTTACAACCAAATCAAACTGGGAAATCGCCAAAGAAGTTGGGCAAATTTGCCTAAACCAG
>CAVNYN010283620.1:0-14585 GCA_963692815.1 Nyctanthes arbor-tristis | reverse complement strand
AAAAGTATACAACTTCATAAAGTTGTGTAAAACTGGCAATTTTTCATTTTTTTGGGGGGACAAACGTATGTATGTGACACAACTGTCTAGAATTACAACATCAAAAATGTTGAGATCTGTAGTTGATGATGATTTATGGTAGATAACTGTCGAGATATATAGAACAACTGTATGTGTACACTTTGATTAATGTTATTGTCAAAGATTACTGCGAACAACTACCGAGTCGTACAAAAGAATTGTATGAAATGCTCTTCTTTTAACAAATTGTAACAGTTGAGAATCACTGCATATAACAAATAAATAAATCACATGAAGTGCGAACAAAGGCATGTAGGACATTTTTCTCAAAATTTTGTATTTTTGAACTTACACGTTTCAAGTTTGCCATTTATGAAATTTCCCTTGATTAAATTACATATTTCAAGCGATTGGCATCCATTATTACAAGAGTGATTGGTGCGTAAAATTGGGTCCATGATAGTGAGGTGATCATTTTCGTATGGAATAAAACCTCGCTAGGCTACTACTGGACCACGTGAAAACCGCAATTGGCTCCCAACAAGCACGTGAACAGTGTGAATCGCGTCCAACACTTTTTTTAATTAAAAAAAATGGGTTACGTTTCTCGAGAAATTATTAAGCCCTTTGTCAAAAAAAAAAAAAAAAGAAAAGAAAATTATTAAGCCCCCCTTGTTTGCTTCATACAAGACTTAAGCGGTGCGCAATGTTTGGCTAAATGTTAAATTCAATTAAAATTAATACTATATTGTTAATTTTTTTAAAACTGAAAATTAATATATTGTTACTATATCCTCAATTAGCTAAAAATAAAATAAAAGCTTATAAATTACTTTTAACTGATATTCTTTCTTTTCTAAAAATTTCAAAATATCTGTTTGGCAACCCATTGTGATCATCTTTGAATTTTAATGGGTTCTAAATGCACAAGCGGTAAATTCACAACTTGACTGATCATTGTGGTGAATTTATGTTCACGTAACTTCTTTCCCTTTTTTTTAACCATTTACGTAACTTTTTTGAACTATTAAACTCTCTAAGTTAATTTATTTTTATTCACATGTCTTTTGAGACAATAAATTTATAAGCTCTTTTATATCAATAATAATAACAACGACGACGACAACAACAATATATTTATTATTTCTTTTAGAAAATGAAAACACTTAAGATACTTTGATGAGTACGATCTATTAGAATATTGATGGTTAAAGGAGGAAAAATCATCTTTCAGATTCGTTTATTACTTACAACTCATGATATTTATTTTTGAGAAAAACATGCTTTCTTATATCAATAAAAAAAAGAGCAAAGAAAGAGTCACTTATGTCGTTTGGTGAGGGTAAAGTGCCATTTATCATGATGTAGCTTTGCTTATTACCATGTTTAAGGATAATAATATAAATCACAAGATAAAGTAAGAAAAAGTTAAATTATAACCAAGAAAATAAAGATAGGGCAAGAAAAATATAAGCTACATGCATTTGCTCCGTACAGTACTACTGGTGTACCCCAATTTACGCCTTTCGGAATTTTGTCTTGGGATCCGTTTGGCAATCAAGGAATTATAATTGATTATTAATTGGTGGCCAAACCCAAACGGAGAAAAAGTAAACAAAAGGCCAACAAGTAACGTGAGGAAGGAAAAAGTCACGCGCTTGTTAAGCGGTTGAACCAGGAGGCACGCATGCATTGGTCGTGATGCAGGTGCGGTTCACGAGATTGCTGCCCTCCCTCCATTTCCTGCTTTTTTGACTTGTTCCCATTTACTTTTTATTATTTTTCAACTATTTTTGTGGAAACGTGTAAATTAACTAATGGAAATTACACGTGCCTAACACTGCACGTGATTACAGTTACACCCAAACCCGCGTCTTCTTCTCCCACCGCTCCTTCTAACTTGCCTTATTTGCAATTTTAGTCCTCCAAATTTAGCCCCGACTCCGCTTTACTCTCTCATATTATACTTCTCTTCATCACTTTGTTAGGACACCCTGTTCGAAATGTTCTGGACGTACATGCAATAACTGACATGCATAAATAGAACTGGCTCATAACTAAAGTGATGATGGAACAAAAATACTCATTAATGGGACTAATTATTGTAAAATTGCATTATTGATTGCTAATTGCAATCTTTGAATTTATATATCAACTCTTGTGTTCTGCTCTTCTTTCAAAAAAAAAAAAAACCTCTTGTGTTCTGCTCAAATGATGTTCCTCAATCCTCTCCCATGTTGGATACATCCACTTGACTCTCATTTAATTCTCATACTTGGGATATGATTGTCTAAGACTCTAAGAATATATCCACTTTAATTGAAGAAGATCTATTAGATAAAGGTGACCATGGTCCTTATTTTTAGGTGCACATGTTCATATTTATCTGGATGGCTAGTACTATGTATCACTAAGTCTATTTTTCACTATATTAAATGATAAATATAAATCTAATTTTTGAAACAAGACCGAACTCTTTAAATTAAATTTATTATTTAATATTGGATAAAAATGTATGTTGATGCATATTAGCGGTCATAAATATAAGGGAATATATATTTGGGTGGAAATGTTTGAAATTATTGAGAATGGACAAATATGAATGGAATTATTTTTAGAGAGGGGAGAAATGGGGGAAAGAAAAAACAGTTGCCGACCCTTATGAAATTGCTCTCTTCCCCTCGAACCTAACCATGATTACTTTTTGAATCCTGAACGAGGTTTCATACACATGCAGCAATTGAGAGGCATAAATCCACACGCCTCGCATCTCAAGCCCTCTGTTTTCTCCACTTTCTCACCTTTCTTGAAACCCAAAGAGAGAGAGAGACAGAGAGGGAACATGCCAAAAATCCTGTTTGTTTCCGTTTCTCAAACCGCCGGTGATCATTTATTTATCCAGGAAAAACAAATAGTTTTCAACTAATTTCGTGACCCCAAAACAAAACCCAGACTCTCTTCTTCTAAGCCTCTAGTACTGGTGTGTATGTTCTTCGATACCTCTTCATTATGCTTCTTTTTTTGGGTGAGAAATTGTATGTTTCTGGGTCATGACTCATGCATGTTTGCTTAGATTTGAATCTTTTGAGATCTGAAACTTGAGGTTTGGCAAATTGGGTATTTGCTTACAACTTAAAATATTCAATTTTATTCGAGAGTGAAGATAGAGCTGTATCTATTTTTTCATAGAAATCATATGTGCGTGTGTTTGAATTAAAGTATTAAACTATTGGGAAAAAAGAAAAGGAAAAATTGGGTCTTTCTCCCCTTTTTTCTTCTTCATAAAGAAGATGAGAATGAACGCGAGGGTGGGTAGTGTTGCCTGGAATGAGGAGGAGATCGCCATGGCTCAGGCGGTTTTAGGAACCAATGCTTTTGATTTTCTGATGTCAAGTTCCGTTCAGGCTGAATGCTCATTAATAGCAATTGGGAACGATGAGAATCTGCACGATAAGCTTTCAGATCTTGTAGAAACCCCAAACGCTGTCAATTTCAGTTGGAATTACGCCATTTTCTGGCGAGTCTCCCGGTGCAAGTCTACCGGCGATTTGGTCCTCAGATGGGGGGACGGGTGCTGCCGTGAGCCGTACGAGAGCGAGTCGTCGGAGGGGACTAGAATCCGGAACATGAGAATGGAGGACGAGACAAAACAGAGGATGAGGAAAAGGGTGCTTCAGAAATTGCATAAATTTTTTGGGGGAACTGATGAGGATAGCTATGCTTTTGGACTAGATAAGGTTACAGACACCGAACTTTTCTTCCTGGCTTCCATGTACTTCTGCTTCCGTCGTGGGGAAGATGGCCCTGGCAAGTGTTTTGGATCCGGGAAGCACGTCTGGGCATCCGACGCATTGAGTCCATCCAAGAATTATTGCGTTAGGTCGTTCCTTGCCAAGAATGCTAACATGCAAACCATTGTCTTGATTCCAACTGATGTTGGAGTTGTGGAGTTAGGATCAGTTAGTTCCATCCCAGAGAACTGGAAGCTCTTGCGATTGATAGGATCATCCTTTTCTTCGTTTTCGTCGATGATGATCAAGGCCAAACCACTGGAGAGCTCCATGGTTCTAACTGTTAAAAGGGATGAGAATGGCCCTGATGCTGAAATGGTGAATGGAAAGTGGCCTGAAATACTTCCCAAGATCTTTGGGCAGGATTTGAATTCATTTGGTACCGGAGTTGGGGAAAATCTTTACAAGCATGCAAATGGAAGCATGTTGTCATTCCCAAAGGATGGAATTCAGAAAGGGACATGGATGCAAAACAAGAACTTAAATCTCAGAAATCCGCTTGAGTTTTCGATTCAGAAAGCAGCTAAAAATCTACCCCATATGGTCAATGAGTCGGGAGATGAAATTCGGGTTAACAATTTTCAGAATCAAAAGCAAGGACAAATGCAGTTTGATTTTGCTGGACCCATAGCAAAGCCAATGGTTTCTAGGCCAAATAGTGCCGAGTCTGAGCACTCAGATGTTGAGGCTTCTTGCAAGGATGATCGAGCCGGCCTTTCTGATGAGAAGAGGCCTAGAAAACGCGGGCGGAAGCCGGCTAACGGAAGAGAAGAGCCCCTCAATCATGTAGAGGCAGAGAGGCAACGCCGGGAGAAGCTGAACCGTCAGTTCTGTGCATTACGGGCTGTTGTTCCAAATATCTCCAAGATGGATAAAGCTTCACTCTTAGGAGATGCAATCACTTACATAACCGAGCTTCAGAAGAAGCTGAAGAATGTCGAAACTGACCTTGAAAAACTTGGAACCCTTTCAAGAAAGGCATCCACTGAATCAGAAGCTCCCAAGATCGAAATCAAATCAGTTCATGACCAAGTCATTGTGAGGGTACTCTGCAATCTGGATTCCCACCCTGTATCCAGGGTCATTCAAGCATTCAAGGACGCGAAAGTAACTGTTGTTGAGTCCAACATCGCCACAGGGCCGGATGCAATTTTCCACACATTTGTCGTCAAGTCGCAAGGATCAGAACAACTAACTAAGGAGAAATTGATGCAAGTAATATCCCAGGAATCTCACTCCATAACCCGTCCTATATCATCAATTAGCTGATGGTAGCAATGCATTTAGCTTAGTTACTAGGCGTAATATGCAGTTAAGAATGTGAAAAGCTTCTGCATAGATTTTGATATGCTTAAATTTATTCGATATTATAAGGGAGGTACCAGCTTTTGTCGAATATTATAGCAAATTTCGGTTGGTTTATAGTGTATATATTCTGTCATATGGACATAAATGTGCATTACGTTGGTTAAGTTTATCTTGTTTATGCCCGTTTATTACTTGTTATCAAGAAGCTAGTTCGTCTTGCTCAAATGTGCATTACACGGGTGCTCTATGGTTATCTTCTAGCAAATACGTTGGTGGTTTCTTCTTCATCTCCATCTTCATCTCCATCTTCTTGCCGGAAGGCCATATGGAATTCGATAAGGGGTAGTGAAGTTTCTTTTCTTGAAGGATTGATGTTTCTTTCATTGCTTGAAAGAAAAAGGAAACAGTTTCTATGTGTAAAAGATGTTCATTGCTTCACGTTGGACATGACTTTGAATGAATTGAATGTGATAAGTACATTTGAACAAACACGTGTAGTTAAATCAAAGTGGCAAAATTTTCATTAAAGGGTGTGGAATGTGGATTTAGCAGCCCCAAAGTAGAAAATAATGGGTTGACAAATGCATCCTTGTTCATTGATCGAACTGTGCACCCACCGCGCCTAATTTTCATTGGCTGTCTTGAGATAGTATATTATGAATAATAATCGGGGACTTATTAGTCTGATTTTCTTATATTTCTTATCAATGTGGGGACACGAACAAGAATCTTCATTTTTATTACTTGGCTTCACTCTGGTTGATGGTTGTCAAAGAAAGTTTGTGTCGTGAAGCTAGATATCAACACGTAGTGAGATGTGGTCCATTGGTGTCAGTTAATTGAAACTTGCTTTTGGGTTTTAAGGAAAAAAATAGGTTTGTACAGTACCGTGGTCCGACGACGATACTAAAAATCGTACTTGTAATAATTATAATTATGGTTGGAAACAAGAAAATGTTACATAACGTTATTCATCGTCCTTAAGATTTGACAAAATTAAGACAAAAATCAGTATTTTGACGAGTTTGCATGAATTTCGTTTAGATTTGATCTTGCTTTTAAGTTACGCTATACAGTTTATACTTTTGAATTTGAGATTTTCTTATGATGTTCCGTCACACTTTATGTTTCGCACGGAGTCGGGGAGAAAAGGCTAGTTAGGGTTGAGAAAGGGTGTGTGGACCATCATCGTGTTAATTGCTTCAAAGTCATTTGGCGTGAACGGAAATAACTAATGACAGCAATTTGTGATGTAACCTTCCATTTATAGGCACGAGACACTTGCTCGTAATATAATAATATCTTTCTTGATTTTGATAATCCTAATAAGAAAAGTTGAAACGGCTTCAATTAAAACGTGCTACCAAATTAGTGACCCCAAAGTCTAATTTGCCTGTGCTTTTTGCCCTTTTTCTAGTCATATATTAGCCTCCTCTCGTCATTCTTGCCGTCCATTTTCTTCTGTTATACTATGGATATTATAAGTCGTAAATGTGACATTTGATTAGTGTTATTATGTCCATTCATAAATTTAAATTGATTAGTTAATTTTAAATAGTATCCTGGTTGTTATTTTTTAACTATAAAGTATTTAAAAATATCGAGTGGTAAAACGTTCTCCATGACAAGGTGCATTTATTGAGAGATAAGATTCTAGAGGAGCCCCTCCCCATTTCTCAAAGCCGGGTATGAAAATAACCTTCCCTTATTATTATTTTGATTTTCCTAAATCTTTACTCAATTTTAACATAAAATGATGGAAATGCTTGAGTAACTTCTCCACATGGAATGATTACTTTACTTCCTATTTCATTTCATATTGTCCCTAAAGTCTAAACCAATTAATACTATTTGAGTCAACTGGTACTACAAAGTACAATACTTTTTTAAGGTAAATTATAGCAAACGTTCCTAACCTTATTTTATTTTTTGGGGTCATGTCACTACACATGTGTGTAACTTTTATATAATCCCACGTGATTTGAATTTGAAATTTAATTTTAATTATAACATGATCTTATTATAAACATTGGCAAACGGATAGATCAGCGATGAAACTCATCCATTTGAATGAAATTTTCGAAGGTTAGTGTATGTTGATCCAGATTTAAAGATTGTAGATAAACGAGCAACTTACCCTACTTTTTTCATATACTATTATCTACCATTCGAAGGAGGGATTGGTTGGACAATCGAAACCCCCCTCAACTTGGAGGGTTTTGGACCTAGCTACCCCTCCTTTGGCATTTAGACAACGAGTTGCACGTTTTACTTGTATTATTATTAACTAATTTTAAGGAAGAAGAAATTAATAAGATTCCTTATCTTCTTTTCTTTTTCGCGGATGTATTGTTGCAGGTCATAAGTTGGATAGGGAGATACGAAAAGAATAATGCTATTTATTTAAACCGGTCTCCGATCTGATTGTTATTTTTTTTATTGACCGTTAAATAAATAACAATACTATGTATTTATGCATCCCAACTCATCTCCCAATGTAGTGATGTTAACTAGGCTGAATGCCGACCTCCAATCTAGATAAATATCATCACTCATACAAAAACATATTTATAGTGATTAGCATGTGCAATTTTGTTGCATGACTTGGTCCAACCATTTGACAATTTTTATGGTGTCTCTCACTCCAAAAATGTGATTAGGCACCAACTAATTGATTGTCCCCCTTTTTTTGGGATCTATTATATTCCAACCATAAAAATTTATCCTCCCACTACATTTTATTCCAACCACAAAAAAATTATATTTTTAATTATCACACCACACTATATTTACCTTATTAACCCACATTTTAAAAAGTAATTAAAAAAAATCCCCACAGAGTTTCCCAATTCTCAAGATTCCAATTCTCAGAGTTTCCGACACTTGTCTCTGCAACCCCACTCCCCAACCCCTCTACTTAATTTCAAACATTGCACAAGATATTTTGGTGGACACATTTTATTTAATATAATTATTTCCGAGATTATATCGTTGAATTGGTCGACAAGTAAATAAAATAAAACGGGATAATGATAATAATATTATTCCAAAATTAGACCAAAGAGCATTACAAGTATGCTACTTTTCTCGAAAACCATTTTGTGGGGTTCAAAAATGTGGTTGGGCATCAAGAGTCATGTGCAATGTTTACATTAATGACATTTCAATTTGCATGTCTCATGCAAGAAGATACAAGTGTCATTCTCATCCAAATTTCATTTGTTTTTAAAAATCTTGCATGATGTACATGTACATAGTTACAAATAGGTAAATTTTGGATATTTTCCCCCTTTTTTGGCCTCTAGAGTTATTTCTAGATTTTATTAGTTTGAATTGGTGTTCTTATCTTTATTATTCAATTATTATCTGAACAGTGAGATTGAATATTGCTAATTAAGCTAATCATGTTATTGTTATCAATGAATTTTACGAGATTCAAAATAATATATATGTATATATACACACACATACATGATTCATGTCACTTGTTTTTACTCATTATCACAAAACGCTTTTTTTTTTTAATTATTAAACAGGGAAAAAAATTAACAAAGATAAATAATAAGAAAATAAAAGAAAAAGAAAAGAAGAGTTGCCATAATTGAAGCAGAAAAGATGGGAATTAGGAGGAGATTGAATGAAAATGATAGAATAGGAAAAAAGAAACAGCGAGATTGAATATTTCAAATTAAGCTAATCATGTTATTGTTATCAAATATCAATGAATTTTACGAGATTCAAAATAATATATATACATGATTCATGTCACTTGTTTTTACTCGTTATCATATTACATCTCTCTATTTTAATATGAAAGGAGAAAACTACACAAAACACTTTTTGTTAAAAAAATTATTAAACAAGGAAACATTAACAAAGATAAATAATAATAAGAAAATAAAAGAAAAGGAAAAGAGGAGTTGCCATAATTGAAGCAGAAAAGATGGGGATTAGGAGGAGATTGAATGAAAATGATAGAATGGGAAAAAGGAATAGAAATTACAACAGAAAAAGATGAAAAAGGTTCCACCGAGATTTCAACTCGGGTTACTGGATTCAGAGTCCAATGTCCTAACCACTAGACCATGGAACCAGCTTGCTATTTTTGCAAATTAAAATTCTATTTCAACCTTAAATGGTTTTTAGAAAATATCAAATCTTGCATTATATCTTGTTAATTTTAAATTAATTTAGGGACAAGTTGCAAAATGCAAACAAATTAATTGATTCATTCAAGTTGAGCTCCTTCAATAGCATATATATATTAATTGAAACCTTGTAAGCTTTTGCTTTTCACTTCCGATTTTTCCTATTCTCAAAAAAATTTGTCAATTCTTACCAATTGAGTTTGACACAAAGTGAAAAACAATTTTTAATTAGTCTACCTACACGACTCAAAAAGCTATTCCGGTTACGCTAAGTTATGTTCTTGATTCTTTAGTAAAAATGCACTTGGCCTCTAATTAGTAGAAAGTTTATAATGTTTTAGCAAAACAAGCATTAGAGATAACTATTTTAAGTGTAAAAGTCGTAATATGTTACATATCGAACTTAAGGTCCAGAATTAAAATATTTTTAGGCTTACCCAAAGTCCAAAGTGAATAGACGGTGATAGTCCTTACTTTTCAATAATTATACTCTATTTTTTCCTAAAAGATATACTTGATGCAGAAGTTGGTACCAATTCTAAAAAGGTTGATTAATTATTAATTAAATTAAACTTATTAAATTAAAGGAGGTGAGTCAAATACTTACATATTGATTTTTATTCCAGTTTTATTGGATATTTGATATGAGTTTCTTGTATGGTTTATTTGAACAAAACAATCTAGAAATTTACGTGCTCCTTTTAGTTTCAATCAAATTTAATTACTTATTTGAACATTATAGGTTTTCATACAATATAAAGAATTGGGAGTCACAAACTCACAATAAAGGTAACTCTATAACCAATAAAAAAATGGAGGATGTGGGGCCCTCAACAGTACAATACCATGTGATTGGACCATGTATACTTTCTGACACCATTATAGAGCTAGAAGTGGTCTCTACATCAATTTTATTGAAAAGTGGTCTTAAAAGATTAAACTTGTTTAGAAAAATAACTCAAATGTGTGTTTTTATTCACATAAAATAAAAATTTAATATATGTATGCTGATTTGACCAAACTTAAATTTAAAAAAAAAAAAGGAAAAAAGGAGGATCAATTAAAAAATTGTACAAAATTTATTATATTATTTACACTTCCATTTCTTTAAAACTCAGCCCGTGCTAACAATTTTTGGTGAAACAAACCTACTTAGCAATTCACTTTTACCAAAATCAACTATTTTAAAACAACATTTCATTTCTCTTCTCAACTACAAGGATTGTCATGCAAAATAGCATCCAAAATGTAGTCCAAAATCCCACCATTCATAATCAATAAAATGTTGGCATGCCAAGATTGTGAGATAGCTAACCGTTATTTTCCACCAACTTAACAATCAACAAATTAGAACCTCATTACATCTATAAATACATAAAATTTCCTTTTCACTTCCCATCACACAATGGCTTCAAATCTCGAAATCCCGTCTTGACAACATTTTACCCTTGCTTCCACGATGAATTATTTATTCCTATAGAGTTAGTTTCTAACATAGAAAATGATTGTTCTCAGCATTTTTATGTATTTTCTTCTCTGTTTATTTGTCATTCCCGGAATCCTAATCTTATGGTTTAAAAGGGCTCAAGAAAAGTTCCTAAAGCTCCCTCCTGGGCCTCCCAAATGGCCCGTTTTCGGTAATCTTCTTCAGTTGGGCGAATTGCCACATAGAGACTTTGCTTCCTTATGTGAACAATATGGGCCGCTGGTTTATATCCGGCTCGGTAGTGTGGACGCCATAACGACCAACGACCCCGATATCATTCGCGAAATTCTCGTCCAACAGGTATTTTCATCTTAAAATGTCAACATTATTAATAACAGTCTCCTTACACGGGATTTTTTTACTCTTACCAACAGGATGAAGTCTTTGCATCTCGACCACGGACGTTGGCCGCAGTTCACCTAGCTTACGGCTGCGGCGATGTTGCACTGGCCCCGCTAGGTCCGAAATGGAAGCGAATGCGGAGAATATGCATGGAGCAGCTACTGACAACAAAGCGGCTTGAGTCTTTTGCTACCCACCGAGCCGATGAAGCGCAACACCTCGTTCAAGATGTATGGGCCATGGCAGAAAAGGGAGATGGAGTAAACTTGAGGGAAGTTCTTGGTACATTCTCAATGAACAATGTAACTAGAATGTTGCTAGGGAAACAATATTTTGGGGCCGGGTCGTCGGGTCGCCAAGAAGCCATGGAATTCATGCACATTACTCATGAATTGTTTTGGCTTTTGGGCTTGATTTATTTGGGCGATTATCTTCCATTTTGGAGATGGGTGGACCCGTATGGTTGTGAGAAGAGAATGAGGGATGTGCAGAAAAGGGTTGATGATTTTCATGCAAAGATCATCGAGGAACATAGGGAGAGCAAGAGAAAACGAGAAGAAACTAATGAAAGCGAGATGGACTTTGTTGATGTTTTACTATCCTTGCCGGGTGAAGAGGGCAAAACGCACATGGATGATAATGAGATAAAAGCGCTTATTCAGGTCAATCTTTCTACTTCATACTAATTTATCGATGAAAAATACATCAGTATTGAGCACTAATGAATTTTAACACAATAGGATATGATAGCTGCTGCCACGGACACTTCGGCCGTGACCAACGAATGGGCAATGGCAGAGGTGATCAAGCATCCACGCGTCCTCAAAAAGATTCAACAAGAGCTCGATACAGTTGTGGGGGCTAATCGCATGGTCTTAGAATCCGATTTGGCGCATCTTAATTATTTACGATGCGTTGTACGTGAAACATTCCGTATGCACCCTGCCGGACCGTTTCTCATCCCGCACGAATCAACCAGAGCCACCACGATCAACGGCTATTACATCCCCGAAAAGACACGTGTCTTCATCAACACACACGCGCTAGGACAAAACACAAAGATTTGGGACAACGTGGGGGAGTTTAGACCGGAGAGGCACTTGCCAGCGGATGGGAGCCGAGTCGAGATTAGCCACGGAGCCGATTTTAAGATATTGCCGTTTAGTGCTGGCAAAAGGAAATGCCCCGGGGCGCCGCTTGGCGTCACAATGGTGCTCATGGCGTTGGCTCGGCTTTTCCATTGCTTCGAGTGGGGCCCGCCTGATGGACTGAAGCCTGAAGATATTGATACCAGTGAGGTTTATGGCATGACTATGCCCAAAGCCAATCCATTAATTGCCCTCGCGAAGCCACGTTTGCCTGCTCATTTGTACAACTGATTATTAAGTCCAGTCCTTCCCCACCTCCACCCCCGGCCCCAAAAAAAATAAAAAAAAAAGAAACTCTTCTTTATTTGGGAAGGAGAGTAACTACTTTTGTCATGAAGATCACGAATGATGATGAATAATGTTACCCTTTTGAAACGTCGGAATCAATTCGTGTATTTTCGATGTAACCTATAAAAATATGTTAGAATTAATTAATGATTCAATAGATGTACTTTGGATGCAACCTATATAATGAAAATGTTGAAGCGAGGAATTTTAAACCATAGACCTAAGATATGAGAAACCCACTCGAACGCTACTAGACCATTTGAATCTTGGCAAAATTAGAGTCCATTTGACAACTATTTATAATTGCTTTTCCATTTGGCAATTATTAATAATTAAATTTCATGATAAACATACGAACAAACTATAAACTCTTGTACAAATAACATTTTTGTAAGCTCACTATCCACACATATACATCTGCGAATTGAGATAACTGAAGTGAGATTATAAAAAACTTTGGGTGCATATGTGATTATTTGACATTTATTAAAAAAAAAAGCGACTAGGTGTAAAGCGGTGCGCTTCCTCGTGCTTGAAGCATGATGATCATGTACAAACCCTCTTTTCACATTTCGGACTTTGCTTGGCTGCCTTAACGGCTCGCAAGTTTCAATCTCTCGCCACACATTTTTTTTATAATTTTACCCTTCATCTCCAATTCACTTTGTGGAAATGCCTTTTTTATGGAAGTCTTTATAAAATATTTTATAAAATAGAGTGATTTTATCAATTTACCTGTGTGTACTATGTAGTAGAGGAAAAAATAATTTAAAAGTAAAATGATAAATTTAACCTAGTTTGTAAAAGGTTTTATAAAGACTTCCCTACAGCTTACAAATAACAAGACTCTTCAATTTGGGAGCAGTTTTTATCCTACTATGAGGGGGAAAATGGACATTTTTCCTTGGGAGGCAAGTTTGCTCTTGGCAGCTTTGCACAAATAAATAAAATTTTCAAATCAATATTGACAAGGTAAAATTTGTCTAACAAGAATCGGGCCTTCGTCTTCTTAATGGGCCCATATTCGTTCGACAAGGGGCCAAACATAAGCCTATTATGGTACTATTTCGTCGTATTGTTCTTAGTTTTCTATAAATAAAGGTTGACACATTTTCCAAGTAAGTTGCTCTCATTTTTCATCTTTTATATTTTTGTTTATTCTCTCTTACAAATACTTACTCCCACACTGGAAGGGCTTCAAGGTCATCCCTTGAGGTCTCCTTTGCAGGTTGCCGCGCTCATGAGGACATCAAGTCGTTGTCCAGATCACTCGAAATTTTGATTTCGTCAAATAACAACATCATATTTTCATTAAAAAAATGAATACTTGTACATTTTAAGAGCATCTCCAACACAAATGTATAGTCTTGAAGTAACGTGGAGGAGAAATATAGACACATAAAATATATAAACTTAAAATTTCTCTCTCTTCATACTCTAATTTCTTACCTTTTTCTTTCTTTATTTTCTAATTTCTGTATTTTCTTCACAACGTGCTTGACACTTCCTACGGCTAGACAGTGTTGAGAGAAAATAGAAAATAAAGAAGGAAAAATGTAAGAAAAAAGATAAAGATGAGAGAGAAAATTGAAACTTGTACATTTTATATGTTTATGTCTCTCATTCCCATTACCTCAAAACTATACATTTATATTGAAGATGCTCTGTAACATCCCGAAAATTTCTACAAATTAAGGTAAGCAACGAAATTGTTGTTTTGGAAGAATTACATGAATATCATTGAAAGATTGCTTGAAGATCAAAATATTGTTATTGAATTGACGCTAAAGAAAGATCTTGGTTGATTATTGACATAAACTAAAGTGTAATGACTTAATTGACACGAATTGAAGAGTGTGAACTTGATTGAAAAATAATGCAAAGAGAAGGGACTTCTTAGGTAATTTCATGACAAGTGTGCGGCGCCACATCGCGCCACTTGTCATGAGGTGAATTGCGCCACTTGTCAAGGTGTGGTTAGCGCCACTTGTCACGTTATGATTGGCGGACTTCAAAAGTTATTAAAATTAGCTAAATCCTAACTATTATATAT
>CAVNYN010283615.1:0-11078 GCA_963692815.1 Nyctanthes arbor-tristis | reverse complement strand
CTAAAACTTAAAGTTTTCAAAAGAGGCCAAGTTTTTAACAATGACTTTAAGTTTTAGTTATAATTTTAAATTTCCCCATCTATTATTATATTTATTTATAGTAGCTCGAACAAGTGTTACAATGATTATCTTTTCACATTTTGGGCAAGAGGTGTGGATTCGAACCACACCTACCCCTCCCTTATCTGCCCCTTGTATAAATATATATATATATATATTTATTTGTAAATTTTCTTAACGGTAATAAGATATGACCCTTTCTAAATCCATATATAGCAGTTGTTGTGAGACCTATGTGTACTAAACAAATCTCCACCATTCAACTACATTAACTTCTTTCTCTTATTTCACATAAAGATCGAATTTTATGTGAATGCAAGCATTAAAGTCTTTTTATTATTAACCAAAACTTTCTTTACCTATATCATTTTTCTCCATAGGCTCAACTAGTCTTTGCCACTATCTTTTTTTTCTAAAACACTTGTGGTCATTTTCCTCTACAAAGAAACCACATACCATACTAAGGTAAGAATATATATTTTCCTAAAAACTAATAAAAGAATTCTTAACACAATTATTTAAGAATCAAAAACTCGAACGAAATCAACTGATGGACTAATAGAACAAGATACTATGAAATTATTTAAAGTTTGGTTGAAATGGGATCCCTTTCATCTTCAACAATAGTTTCCATATAAAATGTTCATAATATATGCCAACACCGAGAAGAATATGAAGAGCCAATTGAATGTGCACATTATTTGCAAAAAAAATCGGCCACAAATAAAGATCATATTAACCGTAACATTCATACTATACTTGGCGGAATGCACTTCTAGCGGCAAAATTTCACTAGGAACCACCAACCAAGAGGCCCTTAAGATCACACCAATCGACCGACATAAACGCATATGGTTGTAGCCACCATAGTAGCATACCAGGTTGGCAACATATTCACTCCAAATTTCATTGCAGTGACCATTGTAATAAGAATTTACATTGATACCATTTGCAATCCACCTCTAATAAACAGTTTCCTCTTCCGACCATGTCGACCAAGGATATGGAAACCGCGGTCAATAAGTAGTTGATGACACCAATTATTATTGAAGACATTAAGAAGCCCTTATTTTCAAAACCAATGGTTTGAACAGAACCGGGATGTAATTCTGATTAGATGTTGGAAGAATGGAATACATGTGACAAACACCAAGTGGGGCTGATATTTTCTGCTCCAGCGGTGCTTTATCCTCTTGTATTCGATGCTTGTGTTAACCATACCCTGGAATTCCTCATCAATGTTGTCAATGTTTAGGGCAATACTTGTAAGAAGCCATCTCTAATAGGTAAATCGGCATCTCCAACAGGTAAACCGGCAGAGACTGATTTGGCAAAATCGACAACACAACTGAGCAAAGAATAACCAATGTAGAGCATTGCTAGAATATTGGCAATTGCATTGACGATGGGTTTTGGTCCAAGTTTGTGGGTAATGTCAAAAGAGGCTATGGATGCTAAAAGAGCAGCCAAGTAAAGGTACGACATGAAGACTGTAAATTTGTTTCTGACATCGACGTACCCCCAGTGGAAATTCCAATGTTGTAATTGAAAATCAAACCTTCCACGACTGTAGTGATACAAGTGATCAACATATATCCAGTGAATTTTCCTTAGTGCCCAGAGTTGAAATTTTGAGGGCATGAGTCGAAAAGTAAATATTGATCCCTATATTGTAATATATGCTTCAACTTGATTTTATTTTCTTCAAAATAAATTAACAAAGAAGAAAAATCCATCGAGATATTTTTAGTTTACACATATGTGTGTTCTACATATGAGAGTATTTGAAGGAGTTGGTAAAATATTATATTAAAACAAAATATGCAAATGAAAACGAAAGAGAATTTTTAAAGTTTATAATGTCCTTGTTAAAGATAATAATAGATGTATTCATTTGGAGCTTTTAAGGACATTTATAAACTTATTTAAATAGATAATTTTTATGAGTCAGCTAGAATACTACATAATTTTTGTAGATTTTTTACTTTAGAAAACTTTTGTAGCTTTCGATTAAAAATATTTAAAATTATTTTACACTTTTATTATTTTTGAAAAATATTGTATACAAATGTAATATTATGTTGAACAAGCTCTTGTAAAATAATTACAATCCAAAATAAATAAAAAAAATCATATATTTGTTATTAGTAGAATTAGTTTAGAAAAAAAAAGTGAAAGTTAGATAAATAAGTTTTAACCTTTCGTTTATTATTGTATTATGTTCCCAACGTCACTCTTCGTTCCCAACCTTTCAATTTTCACTAGTAATCTCTATCAAAGTCACAATTTTATCCGTGATTCTTTTATTCACTATATAGGCCCCCAACTTTTCAGTTTTTCTACAATTTTATCCCCATCTTTTTTGGGCATATGACCCTAACTTTTTAATTTTTTCTCGTGTTATATCCCCATTAATACTTTTCGTACCTAACATTTTAACTTTTAGTATTAATATATATTAAAATTATCATTATACTATTAATTATTTAAATAAAAAATAAAGAACAATATGAAATAAAAGCCCACCCACTCTAACCTAATATAGGACGACCCAATGACAATAATGAGAGATAATGATAACAAAAAAACTCGATCTATAACGGCTTCGATGGATATTAAATCCACGTCAAAGAAAGTTGTCAATTTAAGTATCGGCTTTGACGAATCGGATTAGATTTCTTAATCTACTACAGATCAGGTGGCGTATAAGGATTGGATAGAGCCGTCCGAAAAAATTGATTTTTGATTTATAAAAAATCAAACATAAACCTAATAATACTCTAATTCTAATTTAGTTTATTGTCTCACTGTGATTATCATTCTTATTTACCCCCGATGTATTTGTCTCTCATAAATTTGAATTAGAGCATTAAGTTCAGTTTCATTTTTATAAATCAAAAATGAGTTTTTTTTCTTGTAGATCTACCCTTATTCGTATTCGCTATGTGATTTGTGATAAATCGAAAAAATCCAATCCGATCTGTTGTATCGATTCTCGGATTGGAAATTTTTTTTTAATTTTTATGCAGATTAAGTATTAATCAAATTTGGTGTAGATCGAGTTCTTTTGTTACCACTATTTTTGGTGGTTGCCATAAGGGTGAGACAGGCTATGATGGATTGACCTCTTATTTTATATTGTTCTTTATTTTTTTAAAAAAATAAAGAGAGGTATAATAGTGATTTTAGTAGGAATTAACAATGGTAATTGAAAGGTTGATGACGGAAGGTGTTAGTAGAGACGTGATGCGACAACAAATGAAATGTTAGGTTGTCTACCCAAAAAAGAATGGGACAAAGTTGTATAAAAATTGAAATGTTGGGGACCTATAATGGACACAAAGAACTAAGGGTAAAATGGTCATATTGATAGGAGTTAATGGTGAAAATTAAAAGGTTGGGGATGAAAAGTGATACTGGGGACATAATAAGATAATAAATGAAAGGTTGGGAGCCTAGTAGGCTAAAAAAGAATGAGGACAAAATTGATACAAAATTAAAAGGTTGAGGACTTAGAGTGAAAATTACCCTTAAAAAGTTGAAAAATGGTAAGGCTCGTGAGGATTTGGACACTTGACATTTCATAAAGAGAACTAAAAAATTTACCACTAAACTAAATACTCCCCCGTCCCACAAAGATATTCCCTCTTCATTTTTCACATAGATAAAAAATTATCATTTAATGATATTGGAAATGTACAATTTAACTATATATTTTCTAATATATCTTTTAATTTATTTAATATTTTACTTTAGTTGTTTTTTTGTTGATTACTATGCACCATAAATGAGGGTATATTAGAAAACAAAAAAATTAACTTAAAAAAGGGGAATATAATTTGAAAAGGATAAAAAATGAAAAAAGAAATATCTTTTTGAAATAGAGAGAGTATGAATTTTAATATTCGTTATCCACAGAAGAAATTTTCCAAATTTTTGGGCCTCCAAAAATTATGGGCCCTGAGACGGCCACCTCTCTAGACTCATATCAAGAACGGACTTTTTCCAGGAAGTTTGAAAAATCATACTACATTTTCATGGTTCAGTCCTTGTAGCTATATAGCATATATGCTTTTATTGGTGAGCAAGAACACTTCATTTTTCACGGTGCAAAGGAATTATCTGACTTGTGCACAAATCAAGAATTCGTCAAATTATGCTTGTAAGGCTAACAGTTATTGTGTTGATTCGGAAACTGGTTTTTGTGGGTATCCTTGCATCTGTGATGGAGGATATGAGGGTAACCCATATCTCGACCACAGCTGCCAAGCTCAGTTCTACACTGCTATTTCAAACTAGTTTACAGGTATCATTCAGAGCAGATTTGTGGATTAATATTTGTACCTATATTTTTTTTCCCTATTGATGAGTATGCTGATTTAAGTCTCCACGGTCCACAACTGTAAAAAGCTTTGCAAGAACTCTGCTAGAAGTTTTAACTATTTTTGTCCTGAAGGATACTATGGCAATGACAAAAAGTATGGGCACTGTACGTAGCATTGCTATTACCTCACAATTTCCTATGATCAAGGTGGTTTTAGGTAATTCTTTTGACTTGCTTCCATCTGTTACCATACATATTAGGATCTGGTTGGTTTCTTGAATAATATTGTTTTTGTAGACGTAAGATCCTTGCAAGAAATCAAAAGAAAAGTAGTTAAAATTCAAGAATTACACAAAAGCTATAAAAATAAGAAAGCTAATGAATATGGTAATGTCTTTTTCTTCTCCGGCCAAGATAGAATCAAGACTTGATCAGGGCTCAGATATGTCAATAGTCACCAACAACAAGTCTCCTTCCCGACCAAGAGTGATCCAAAACTATAACCCCACGGAACTCTAATGGTAACACAATTAACCAACAAAAAGGACATTTTCGTGGCACTGTTTTTCTCAAGCACAAATAGCAAAGTCAAAAGTCACGGCTGTGGTGGTCCAGGAATGGAAAAAAAAAACCCCCCACGGTTTATAATAGTGAAAAACATCAATAATGGAAAGGAAGTCAGCCCATGTCTTAGGAAAGAAATCAATTCATACAATCCTTCCAAAAAACATACAGCCATTCCAAACGTCTGAGAAAGGTATATGATTAATGATATTATTTAGTTACTAACCAACTAATAGTGGGACGTCTCATAAAGCAACTACAAATAAGTTGCTACAATTTGACTCTACACTATTTGTCTGATATCGACTTGGGCGACACTTTTGAAACGTTAACGTTTTTCCAATCAACGATTTTCGCCTTTGGAATTAATTCAATCCAACAACCATCATCGTCCCGGGTTTATTAGGTAGCAAATACCTCAATGTTTTTAATAATCCTTCAATCCTGAAAATATTTTGGATGTCGGATCGATGGATATACAGTTTTAGACCACACTACACTAAATTAAAGAAGTGGAAGTATTAACTCTGCGTTATGGTAGTTTCTATTATGTTAAATTTATGGATGTTTGATGTATAGTATTACATCTATTTTATGGGCAGATATAGGATTTGGGTTTTTATCCCTCGTTATTTGGGTAACTTGGGTATATTTTAGCATCAAGAAAAGGAAGCTCGTAAGACTCAAGGAGAAATTCTTCCTGAAAAAGGTGGTTTGCTACTCTTCTTGTGTGGGTACATAGTAGTCTAAAACCCGCAAAAGTTTTTACAGTAGAAGAGCTGGAGAAAGCTACCAGTAACTATGCTGATGATAGGATTCTCGGTTGAACAAACTAGGGTTATTATGATTCAAATCAATTCTCTGTATTCTCTATTTGCTCTTTTTATTACATTTTCGTGAATCCGTCAAAAGATTTGTTGGCTTTTTAATTGGATAATGTACATATTAGATGGTAAGTTTTATGGATAAGAGATGAGTAAATATTATTGTGATAACAAATGAGATAGTAGACTATGGAATGGAAGTTAAAGGCTTTGAAATGGGAGAGTTTTTATTCATTCAAATTTTCACTCAATTCTTGACATTACATATTGCAATCCACTAAGCCTATATATACGCAAAGTCGGTGATCCATCCCACCGACATTGAGATTGTGGTGATTATTTTGCTTCTAGTTGTTTCCATTTTTGCCCAAATAATCTACCTCAAACTAGATTTTTCAATTCTAGTTGTTTCTATGAACTAATAATTCTTGAATTCTCTACAAATATCTTAGAAATGGGTAGATTAAAAGATTGATTAAAAGATTTGTGTCCAACAAACCCACCATCTTGTAGGGGCATGTTAATGAAATGTCGGGTGCATCATCAAGCAAGGAACCCTCATGTAATAATCTAGAAGTTGTGCCTAATTAAATGAAGAACACAAGAATCTCGTCATTAGTTATAGAAGCTTATAATTACTTTCTTGGTTTTCTTCTATAGAATTAACTGTATTATAAACCTGTATAATTAGAGCTGCCTAATATAGATAGACTCTTTTTTCCACTCTTATGCAGATTGTGTATTGTATAAATACTTTGATATATATATATATATATATATTGATCAATAAAATATACACCAAATTCATACAAAAAATTAGTTACTTCAAAATTGAAATGTTTGAGCTAATTATTGGGGTTGTCATTTTCGAAGTATCAGAAGTTTTTGCAATTTCGTCAAATTTATTTATATAATTATTATCAAAAAATTATTTAATTTTGCTCCCGATCGGAATAATTGAAGCGGCATTTCTCAACTCCTCGCCTTATGCTAAGTTATCTAATTTTGTTCCTATTCAGAATAAATTATATACTTTCTAGATATTTTTGCTTTCCTTGGCTTAAAACATATACGATACCAAAATTAGAGGGTCACGAGTCTAACTCCGCATCTTTTTTATTTTTTATTTTTTAATGCATTGAAACTCATGATCAACGCTACCTTTCTCTAGACCATGAGCAAAACTTTCTCAATTCCTCTAGTCTTGGTTGCCATTTTTCCCTTCAAAACCCAACAACCCCAACCCCTCCTTTAATCGGGTCTCGATACAATGCATTCTAGCTTGCTAGACCGTACATCATCTATTTCACTCAGTTCTTGATTTTGGTCACTGAAGATTGAGTGGATACTTATAGAACACCAAAAATTTGTTCCTATACTAACCAGTTCTAATTATAAAAATCGTTTCCTGACCACGTATTCAAGGCCTAATGCCTCTAAACCCAAATATTGAACAATACCAAATATCCACCATGCTGCTCTCTTGAACTATATATCATGTGTGTCCAAAGCTTTTAAGCATTCATTGGTTCCTGTACTCCCAAGCTTTTCAGCAAAGGCTATACATGCTTCTGATATAAAGAGTTACTACAGGCCATTGCGATAAGAGTTAAACTTGCACTCGATGAAAAAGAAGCAACATAGAAAGAAAATTATATGAGTTCGTATAGTGCAAAAGTGATTTCGGAGAATTGATTTTGTGAAAAAGTGATTTTTTGGGAGAATATATGGTTGAAAAATAAGGAAAAGTTACGAATTTACTTGTAAGGTTATTTTAATGAATAAATGTATGGTTAAAATTTTTGAGTAACAACTAAATTGGAAAATCAAACAAAGTTTAATATGAAATAGGTCCAAACAGGCCTTGCATCTTCAAATAGAATTTACAAATTAGAAGAAATCACGCATAAAGATTTACATTCGTCCCATAAAAATAGACTACATCAACTAATCTCGTGGATAAAGAAATGTGAATTCATGTGATTAAAAATACAAAATTTACACTTAATTCCGTGATATACCCTTATTCAAGATTAATTCAATTTAATGCACTACAAATTTATTAGTAGTTGGACTAAGCGTATATTTGAAAAAGAAATTAATTGTTTAGCCTCGTTTATATAAGTGGACTATAATGTTTGACAAATAAAAATAGAAATTGGGTCTATTTTTATAGGACATGGGGAGTATTTTTTAATTCGAAAACTTACTAGAGTATTGCATTCTTTGCCAATCAACAGAAGGCTATTAATTTCTCTGCTGGTATGGCCAAAACAAGAATAAGAAAAATTGAAGGATATTAATATTGAAGAACTTCATAATTTAATGGCTACAAATTAAAATGGTATTTTGGATAATTTTATTACCACCGTGTTTTTTTATTTCTCGCACCACATTTTTCATGTAATTACCTAAATATCCCGAAGTTAATTTACATTAATAGCTTTATTGTAGAAATTTTAGCCTTTTTCACCTTTAAACCACAGTGCATTCATTTAAGACATGTAAGGGATTTATACTAATAATAGAAGATGTACCAAAAGGTAATCTATGTGATTTTTGACAGTGACAAGGATCACAATAGAAATTATGGTGACTTAAACTAGACACTGGTAATGCTTTATTTTGACCAAAAACTAAAAAATAGACATTGATGGATGCCCAAAGTGGTGATGCCAATCTAACGTTGACCCTTTAGATGTGGCAAAGGCTAAGATAGGATTGGGAAACTCATAGACTCCATCCTTATTCTGTCCTCGTAAAATTGATGCCCCCGTGCCGATTTCCTTCACCTAAAAGGAAGAAGGAAATAATTCAATTGGCACATTATTTGAGGTGCAAAGTTTAGAAACAGACAATACGTTTTTGGAAATTGATGGAACACATAAAACGTTGTGCAAATAGAACTGACGGTGAGGTGTGTTTATAGTAGATGAACTAGAGTGTGTAATGGGCAAGCTTGAGCCATCTCCTATTTGAATTCCATCTGATCCATTGTAATTGGAGTGAAGTGAAAGATTGTCTAGGTCAGACGTAACATGATGTGTTGCACCTGAATCAAGTACCCAGTTACTGTTGGATGAATGAGTGTTAGAGGCAAAGTGAGCTGCTGGAGGAACGTAGTTTGGCTGAGAATATGATGGAGGCTTTTTTGTGGATGAAACTTCTGTTCAGTTGGGGCTTGAAAAAGTTGTGAATGGGAATAATATGGACAATGCTTTGCTGTATGACCCTGTTGAGAACAGAGTTGGCAAAATCCTTGATATGTCCTTGAGGAATTTGTGGCAGAAGGGTTATGGTTGGCAGATGTCGAGTTTATGGTATAGCGGCTAGTCTTGTTATTTTTGCACTGGAGTTGTAGTTTGTGGAGTTTTTATTTGTGTAAAAAGCATTGGTTGGGGTTTGTGACTTCAAGTGGTTGTTGCCAAGTTGAATGTGGGATTCGAAATTTATTAGCTTCTCATGGAGTTCCTCAAACGTAATGGGACTGTCACGAGCTCTAACTGCAGCTGCTATGTCTTTAGATTTCTCTGGCAGGCCATCCAGGATTTTTATGGTGAGATCCTCATAGTGAATCGGAGCATTCATTAATGCAAGTTCATTGGATATACTCTTAATAAACTGTAAGTATTCTGTTATAGAATGAGATCCTTTAACCATACTGGACAGTTGGGACTTGATTTGCATGATTCTTCCTCTTGACGGTTTAGCGTAAGTATTAGCTAGAATTGTCCATGTGTCTTTTGAAGTTTTTGCTGACGCAACAAAAGGGATGATTGGAGGGGACAATGATCCAATTATTGCATTTAGCAAAAATTGATCTTGCCTTATCCAAGATGAAAAGGCTGGATTTGGAGCTGATGTTCTAGTGTTGGCTGAACCATCTGTGGTAGTTGTGTTGGTTTCAATAGTTGGTGGAGGGCATGGATATGTTCCATCGATGTAGCCCATAAGGTCATAACCGACCAATAATGTATGGAATTGTACTCTCCATGAGGTGTATTTTGTAGCAGTGAGTTTAAGTGGTACTTGAGCCAAGACATTAATCGAAATCAGTGGTGAAGTTAAAGAGGGTGGCTGTATTACGGAACCGGGTTTGGAGTTGTCATTTGAGTTGCTCATGATTTCTCGTTAGTTAGAGGGAATTAAGCTCTGATACCTTGTAAAATATTAGAAGGGAAGAAGAAAGGGAAAGGAAGTATTACGAGAGTCACAGAGGAGAAGCAAACTTGAATAATATATTACTCAATGAATGAGATCGGAATAGTACAAGTGGCTCTAACGTAAATCAACTTGCAAATACGAGTTATCATATACACTATATGCATTATCCTGTATATAATATATTAATCACAAAAGACTTCTACATAAATACATTAAGTTACAGGATAGATAAACATGAAATCATTCCTTTGATTATCCCTTATCCGAGATCTTGCTTGATGACACCATATATATCTTGATTTTTGATATCTTTGATAAGGGGGGCAAAAAGAAAAGAAAAGAAAAAGGGTTTAGGTGAGCCACGAGACAGCAACACTGGATCACAATAATAATGTGAAGTAAAAAAGGACCTTCATGAACTGGTAATTCTATTCTAAAAGGTTGCTTTCTGTTACAAAAAGACTTTAGCAATGGATGCAATTGATTGGTAAAAACAACTACTGAAAACCTTGTTACTAAAGCTCAGCAATGGATTAATGTTCTGTTGCTAATTGACAATGGGAATAGCTACGAAATGAACTACATTTACAAATTTTCCAAGTAGCTAGCTAATTAATATTCCATCCACGTTGAAGAGATACATTTACAAATTTTCCTACGGACGACTATTTCAACTACAGGTCATGCATGCATTCATGTAGTCATGGGCCGGGGTAGCATATCACTTCAAAGTTAATTTCCAATTACTTGAACCACAAAGGCAACTTGCATTTATTTTAATAAAAAATTGATACTTGCATTTCGTTAGACTCTTTTCCTAGAAGTTTTTAACCCAAGTTAAGGACTAAAAATATGTTTAGCATGAATAATGATTTTTAGTAGACTAGAAAACTAGCCTGGATGAAGATGAAATATCCTTGCAAGAAATCAAATTACAAAGTATTACAATGAATTACGATTCAAAATAATTTTGTAAAGCAAAGAAGAACAAGAAAACAAGAAATATGATTAAATCTCTTCTTCTTCTCCGGAGAAGTTTGGTCGATCTTGGATAAGCGCTCAGATTTTCTGATTATGCCAACAGTCACCAGCCCCAATCTGTCAACCAAAAACAACCCCAAACAATAACCCTAAACCGCTTT
>CAVNYN010283614.1:0-13511 GCA_963692815.1 Nyctanthes arbor-tristis | reverse complement strand
CGGACATTTGTCTCCCCTTGCAATCCAGCCCGAACTCCACCACACATGTAATGAGCTGCTGGTACCACGGGAATTGGCTGTCGAGTTATGTCTAGGCCGTACTTCATACACTCAGCAGCTATGTTGGGAAAATGGGAGAGAATTTTTTCTCTGGGCTTGTGACTAATGTCAAGAAGCACGTACTTTTCATTACGTTTCTTGAGCTGATCATCTATACTTCTAGCCACAACATCCCTTGGAGCAAGCTCTGCCCTCTGATCGTATGAAGGCATAAATCTCTCCATGTCTAAATTGTAGAGGATGCCTCCATCACCCCTTACTGCTTCGGTTATCAGGAAGGCATTTTCACGAGCTTTGGTTGGTCTAATGGGAAGGCCTTCATCAGCTAGAGCAGTAGGGTGGAACTGCACGAACCTGACAGAAAATTTCAGACATCATTAATGAAATCCTCCAATAGATTAAGATTTTGATAAAACTGGCAAGCAATTATTACGTATTCCAGGTTAAATCTGTTTCATTTATATGGCATTCCACCTTATTATAATGTAAAGGACCGATAGTTGAAAAACTTACTCCATATTGGAGATCACGGCTTGAGCTCGGTGAGCCATAGCCACTCCATCCCCAGTGGCTACCTGCAATATCATATTTTGGCTATACTTCAGTATATAAAATCATTGTTTGTTTGGGAGTGGATACAGAGCATATAACAATGTTTGATGTGATGGGTTGGGAGTGGATACAGAGCATATAACAATGTTTGATGGTCTATCTACTAGTAAATTTCATTGTACATTGTTGTTAATTCTAATGGGTGAGACCAAGACAAGTAAAGGAGGCATCCAGGTGTGATTTCCAAAAAGGAATTCACTATAAGGTAGCGAATGAAGCCAGATAATTCTTAAAAGCCAGCTTAAAAATCTAAGAATATTATGCAGTTTTTGTTAGTTTAGACAGCTTCCATTAATTTAGCCTATATGAAAACCGCTATTGGGTAACTTCTTATATTAATTTAACAGCAATAGGTTATTCAATAGCTTTTTCTTCTTTTAGTTTAGTTCTACTTCAACACTAGAAATGATAGATGATTGTTTGATTGAAAAGAGAATAAAGAGATGCATGCACCAGCATATATACATACACCAGCGGATACCTTTCTAGAAAGAACAATAGTCTGAGAAAAAACGAAAACAAATTCATACCAGTGGGTTAGTAGTAATTGGATAGACATGTCCAGCCCCGCCCGATGCCAGTAAAGTGATCTTTGAGATGAATCTGACCACCTAAAGAAATCAAATGGGAGAAGAAAGGCTGAATGTTAATATGACAGTCCTCTCATTAGTTGATCCTAAGTTTCAGGAAAAAAAAAAAAAAACAGAGGAAATTATATGGACTACTACTACCTCGTATGTTTCGGTGTTTAAAGTGTCAACACCATGACAAACCGTGTCAGAACCATCCTGAAAACCAGCATACTCGTTGATATTAGTAAATAACATCAAAAGTCGTGGGAACTGTGACAAATATTGCATTCATACAGTTTGAAATCAATATTAGAATAAACAACTTAGGAATGCAATGACCAAACCTCAGAAGTCAGCAAATCTATAGCAAAATGATGCTCAAACACAAAAATATTAGGATCCTTCTCTACTGCCTCTAGGAGTGCTCTTTCTATTTCCCTGCCAGTCATATCCGCAGCATGCACAATTCTATGATGAGAGTGACCCCCTTCCCTCGCCAAGTGCAAATTTCCATCGTCCCCATGGTCAAAGGAGGCACCAATAGCAATCAATTCTCTGATTCTCTCAGGTCCCTCAGTACAAACTACCTGAAAAGCACAGCTAAGTTTGTGATAAATTCCAAATCTAAAATAAGTGGCTGTATGCAGTGTGTAGACGACAAAACAACTTTCAAATAATTACAGAATGTGTAGAAGAGCAAATTTCCCAAAGTAGAAAGTAGATGAATTTTTTTTTCTTCTTTTTGAGTGCTGATCATGAACACATGTTATTACAAGGTTCAATCAATTATAAATTTATGTATGGAACAACCTATTAACCTCATCCCTGGAGGTCTTCTAACTTATCCCTTGAAGGCCTTAACTGCATATCGATCAACCAAATATTGGGTAGCCCATAAATGTATTAGGTTAATGCACTACAAAGGGCGCTTTCTATGGTTCTGGTTTTGGTTTTCTTATAATTGCTGCAACATTCAAAGTTCAAAAGATACATTTCACACGGTTCAAATGTTTTTCATGAACAGAACAAATAAGTGATTCAGGTAAAAATGGAGAACAACTATAGGAAGTGATTTCTGAGACAGAAATAACACTATATCAAAATTTAGTTAAATAAGAACGAACGAAATTGACTTGCAACTTACTCGTATAGTTAAATAAGAACGAATGAAATTGACTTGCAACTTACTCGTACAGTCTCTTCATCACATAGGTAAGCTCCAGCTACCATTGTATCCAACATGTGACTCTCTACAGAATCTGATGGGCACAATACAGCACTAACGCCACCCTGTGCATAATTGGTGTTGCTCTCATGGGGTTCAGCCTTGGTTATAATTGCAACAGTTCCATGTTTTCCAACCTCAAGAGCATACCGAAGGCCTGCTACTCCACTACCAATAACAGCAAAATCAAAATACTTTGTAGAACCATTTCTCAAGCAAGATATGGTTTCTGTTCTGTGGTGTCTATGCTTCTCGATAGCTAGAGATTGGAAACGGTTAACTGTATGAACCCGCAAAATGTTGGGAATCCCATGAGACCTAAAAATGAAACAAGAACCTAATGTAAATCCAAAAGACCCAAACTCTGATGGTATGAGATTTCTGTCTTATGTACATTAAATAACACTAGGTTCAAATGCTAGCAAGTAGTATGCATTTTTGAACCACCACAGCTAAAAGTTTCAGCTGTTAGAAAGATGCCATGGTCATTATTTACATTTAGTCTTCAACATGCTCCTTTACTTGCAGGTAGGATGCATATTTTACTTCAAAGACCTCAAAAGTGTACAGTTTCATACATCGAGGCTACAAGTTTGAGCTCAGGACATGTCTGCTTTAATATGTGTTGAACAACCTCATCTAAAAGCTTGAGTTGTTAGAGAGTGAATTTGTTCACTTATTCAAATTTAATCTTCCAACGTGATCTACTGATCTCAGCAAAGAGAGAAACTGAAGATGTCCTGGTACGATCTTCTATTCAACAAGTGAGGGAATATATATATATATATATGTTAATAAGCTGAAAACTGAGAATTATTAAAATAATGAAATCTTATAGATTCAGGAATTTTCATTTTAACTGCTTCAAGCATCTGTTCTTTTATTGTTCTAAACCAACAAACCTGAAATAATATTATTTGACAAAATATATGCTATTGTTCCTCTCTAGCTCAATCAAGATTAATAGCAGCAAATAGGCCATTTTTTACATACCAAGAAAAATCTTTCTGAATGCATTTTGGAATGCCAACACTGGACACAAAGAAGGCTCGACTGCAGCCTCGTCTCTGGTAGACGGCCTCTCTAAGATGCAGGAGGCCACTTCCTGAAGCTATGCTGGTGGCCATTGCTTGCTTCTATTTAACAAAACAGTAAACACGCAATTAATTAGATGCAATTGACCAAGCAAATATTCTCACTACTCTATCCTCTCTGCATGCAATGCTTTTCATAGTTTTGGTACAAGGAAAAGAAAATTGAATTGAGTGTGTAAACTGTCAAATCTAAAAAATTTAAATCAAAGAAGTCCATATAACGGAAAGTGAAATTCAGAATTTTGCTTTTCGTGTCTCTAAAGACCAGATCTTTATCATTGTGCATAAAAAGAATGCAGACAACAATAGAAAAAGTTGGCAATTGAAATCATGAAACAGAACCAGTGACACATAATTCTAGGCAACAACCACCCACTCACCCATTTATTATTACTAGTGGGCAGTTATAATTCCAAAAAGAATCTTATAAGTAATAATTGTCACTATTGTGAACAATTTGTAATAGTTTTAAGTGATCATCACACGATAATTTAAACAAAAAATTGCAAACTCTATTGGAAATTCTATTTACACATAAAATTAGATTAATGATAACATGCACATAAAAGTTCACAAATAATGAAACTATTTCTCTACCATAGAAATCTTATCTCGTTTTGGTTGAACTCTTGATTGAGCAGCAATCTAAACTCAAGCTCTCTTTTGTCTATGTATGGTTCTAATCATATTTGTTTTGTGTAATACCAGTAACCTTCCGCTACTATTGCCATTTTCCAAAAAAATGAGTCCTCTGATCTCTCTGTATTTTTTCGTTTCGCAATGACAATAAATATTAGCGACATAAAAAATCTGTGAGAAAAGAACACAAGCAACCATGTAGTTTGGAATTCTTCAGAAGGCACTTCACTTACCAACTGAACTACAATGGCTTATATTTGCAAAGCCGAACTGTATCCATTTCAGGTTTCTATGCAATATCAGATATGAACTATAGTTGGACAGAAAGCTAACAAATGAGGAAATAGAAGTGAAAAGATACATAGAGATAAATTATTGACATGTGCATGCGAAGTTTGTAGTATGAAATTGGACCATAATCATCGACTCATGAAAATAGAAAGCTAAGATGATTAACATGTAATTGTTGGAGCAAATGAGAGACAAAAGATAGTGATGAAGCTATCAGAGAACTGGTAACAATCGGATTATCAAAGGTGATTTATGATACCCAACTATCTTTATAATAGTATATGGATTGAGATGAGTTTATTTCGGCTTCCATCTATGCATGTTTAAGCATGTTATGCACTAAAGAATATATAGTCAACTGCTTAGTTTGCATAATGCGGCCACCAAAACACAAGTATCACTAAATTTTTAGAAAGAATATTTATGCAATTGCCAATAACTAAATAAATATAGAACCATCACTCAACACAATCATCATAAGCATCGTCAAATAGGACAAGAAGATAAAACCATGCGAGACTGAAATGATCATCATAACGGGCTAAAACCATAGTTCTAAAGTTCAGTAGCTCTAATTAATTGTTCATATTCCAGAAGCGACCTACATTGATTTATTTCTCCAATTGAAGTACCAAAGACCACTAAAGAAACATAATCGCAAACCAATAAAGCTTGAAACTCTATAAAAAATACTATAACCTCTATGAGTACATTTGAATGAAATAGCAAAAATGACTCATAAATCTCAAGTGATGGATATTCATGCTGACAAATATATAGGCTTGTTAGCAAATACATTACATGTTAAGATAGAACTTGGTATGGAACACTTATCGTGATAATCACAACTCATTTTGGGCCCCCTCCCAAAAAAAAAAATCCATTATCCATTATCATTATGACAGGTAATTAAAAACAGGGAACACAATCATTTTTGCACCAGTAAGTTAGAACCAAGGAGAATAAATTCCTGCACAAAAATACAACAGAAAATAGAAAGAAGTATGATACGAACTTCTTGTCACGATCTTGCTGTGAGGAACCCGATCAAAAAAAGAAGACAATAAATTGTAGGGTTATCTAAAAGGGATAAGGTAAAAGAACAATGGTGAGAATGAAATGGAGAGTCGAAAGAATGATTCGACACAAAAATAAATTGTCTATCTGTATCATAGAAGCGAGAAACATCAAGAAACAACAATTATAGGAAGAACATTGTGAAGAGCAAAATGTCAGTGAAATTTTAGGGTCTCTGCTCTAAAAAGGAGATCTTGGGTAGCAAATTGCTGAGAGTCGCAGAGAGAAAAGGCGTATGGGAGAAAAGAGGGCATATTTTTTCTGAAAGTAAAAAAGTGGGCATATTGAGAGTTGACACTCCTGGAAAAGAATAGCAAAGAAAAGGGGGGGGGGGAGGCCCAAAGTTAGAAAGACACCTTATGAACCTGAAACTATGAACAGTTCTTTAAATACTGGAGGATAGTGGCTCTTTTTATGTTTGTATGTATTATATAAATAGGGAAGATTATGCTAACCAAAATCTTCTTTATAGGAAAGCAGAAGTTAAGGAATCCACGAATGTGAAAAGAAAGAAAAACTCAAAATTTCAACCCCAATAACCTGGATTTAAAATGGACCCTTCTCCCGGCTGCCGTCAATGGAGATCAGAAACAGGGTATTGCTGAATAATTATAAGATAGAGTATGGGTTTCCCTTGAGGGGTGGAAGGATCTGAACAAGAACATAGAGATTCGAAGAATATGTGTGGGTATATATAATGTATTGTATTGATCAGTTACGAGGAATTGTTATGAAACGAATGAAAGGAAAATCTTAAACAATCCCCGGGCGCCACAGCTGAGTGTTGCTCCAGAAGCATCCTACAAGTTGGCGCCATCCCCTCTCCTCCCCCACACTTGCATTTTTCTTTCCACTTCTACCGCCCCCTCATTTTCCTTATTTTGACTGATTGATGATTGATTTTCCTCCTCCACTGTGTTATTAGGTATAATTCTAACAGACTAATAGCACCTCTCTTTATTAATTAATTATTATTCTAATTGCATGGTGACTTTAATTAATTAATTAATTATTAGTACTAAATTTTATTACATTGCATTGTATGATATATATATAATTCATTATTATTTTTTCTTTTTCATTTTACAAAGACAAAAAATTAAAGTTAACGAAATTAGATTACCGCCTTTCATGATAGAAACTGACCATAAGATTTAGGAAAAAAATGATGACAAGACAACATTCATCTTTACATAACTAACTTTGCGATGAATGAATAATAAAATGGACTCTTTACTGTATAACAAATAATTCATGTGTAAAGACAAAGACAAAATTGAATAAAATAGTTCGCTCAGTCACAAAATTTCATCTTGTGGGAAGAAAATTATGGACCACAAAAGTAATTATTACATAAAAACTAAACAAATATTTTGAAAATTGGCTGTTCTATTTTTTGTGGCATTCAACAGTTTTTCTAAACAAATGTTGTGGCTCTTTAGCTGTCGTAAAGTCAAAAAGAATTTGATTAAGACACATCTATAAAGAGACAAATTCAGTCAATTACGTAATACTAATTGCTTACTACTTATTTAACATAACTGTTTTAGGCAAAACACATTGCATATATTTAGAATTATTATTATGCTACGTATACATAATTTTTATACACAATCTTTGCTCCTATTTCGGATTGCTAATTGAGGATTGTTGACACCTTGCTAATGATTTGACCGATCTCTGTTTTGCATGGGTCTGTCGTTCAGCTAATGAAGTTGCCCATAAGATTGCTAAGCATTCATAATTTCCTTTAATCATTTGAGTGGATGTATTTCTCACCGTACTTTACTTCTGAAGTACTGTCAACTGGTTCATTGAATGGATAAGTTTACTATCTTAAAATATATATATATATATGTATGGTCCATGTGATATTTATTATTATGAGCCATTTTAGAGAGACATTAAAAACGTGACATATACAAGTGATATTATCACACGGGCATCTTCATCCTTTAATAAAAGTGTGTCACATTAATTCACAATGTTGCTAATTTATTTCTCATTTTTGTGTCTTTCTAGATTTTTTGTTTTATTATAAATTTAAAAATAATGTGATATGTGAAGAAATAGAATAATGTAACATTTTTCATTGAATCAAATGTCAAGAGATCCAGTTAGAAACACTCGTGTCTTTTGAGTGGAGAAGATTTAACATGAAACTAATATATTTTTAAGTTTTGTACAAAACAAAAATTTTGTAAATGATCTATGTGGGCTAAACTTTGAAAGCAAAATTTGTAACGAATTTATAGTCTTAATATATTATTTATTTATTATTAGCAGTCTAGTTTTTCAGTAAAACCAACACCTCCCTTTTAAATTCCCTTCTACTATCTCCCTATTCTCTAATTATTCAAGACAATTTTTACTGAAGTAAATGGTGAGAGCTTTCAAGAAGGCGATGTTAATGTTTGGTTACCAAAACACGCCAAATTCTAGCAAGCATTAGATGTGGTTTTCATATGTTGTCGACTCTTTTTTGGGTCGTTTGAGATCCTTAACTAGTCTTTTGGCCCTTTGCTTAAGGTTGATTTTGCTAGGGCAATAGTGAGAATGGGGGAATTCTGATGTGTTGACGGGTTGAGAAGCACAAATCAGGCATATTTATTCACCTTTTGGTATAAATTTATGTTTGATATCACAAAATATTGAACGATAGATCGTGTGGGTATGTTAATTTGTTAATACTTCGTGAACCTTATACAATTTGATGATGATTTTAAGAGTATGATATTTAAATATGAACATTATATATATGATGTCAAACATTGCAAGTATGATATTATATATGTAATATAAATATATTGCAACCATATTACGTGTGTAAGGAAAGGACTATTAGGATATTATTACTACAACATATCATGTATATCAGGAGTATAAATTTAAGAATTGTAGTTATATTTGCACTACGACATTTTTATTTTCATTTGTGTTGTTATTAATTTATTTTTCATTTAATTTTCTAGCATTGTCTAATGTTCTTGAACTTTGTTAGTTATGTTACATTCTTAACCTAAATTAGATTGACAACAATCGTTACATGCTTTTGCACGTGGTTTGATTTCAATTGAATATATCAAATAATGTGAATTTAATTTGATATTATAAATAAATTAAAATAGATATTTTGATAAAATAAATGATAAATAGAAAAAAATATATTATTATTATTTTTTTGGGACATAACTGACTGGAACTAAGATGTAAAAATAATTAAGACGCATTGAATTGTTGTAAAGTAAAGATTTTAATTATTTAATTTTAATTTCCTTTCAAAAAAATTTATTTAATTTTAATTTTAAAAAGAATCAAATTAAGTAAATTTGCCATCCCAAAAAAAAAAAGAAGTAAATTCGGGGGACTAATTTGAGCTAAAGTAAGAAGTTATAATCATGTTTGGATTCAACGGAATGAAATGTAACATATTATGCGATTGGTGGAAAATGTAAAAAATAAAACTAGCTAAAACTTTGACCCACAGTTTTTGAGATTTATAACGAATTTTATTTTTGTAATTAACTCTTCGAAGTTTTGTTCTTATTAAAGTTCAAGTTAAGACCTTCAAATTAACATGTATACTACATATTTTTTAATTTAGTTAAGATAATTAAAAAGTTATTTTTATCTTGTTTTTGAAAAGAAAAGTTATTTTTATCTTAATAATGCGTCTTAGTTGGAAAACGGAGAATTTTTCCTTTTGATTAATAAGTTAAAGGTAAATAAGGGATTAAAGAAATTATATAAAGGCAAAATGGGTAATCAAAAGAAAGGTGGTTATATTGACACCATCAGTTTTACTAAACACACCACACTCTAATTGTATTTAATATTCTTCATTTTTTTATATTTTTATATTAAGGCATTAACTTTTTCTTTACCATATTTTTATTCTTAATTTTCAATCGATTATCACATCTTATATTTAACAATGATTTTCTTTTAAAAATTTTGGTGTAAGAACCACATAAATCTATTAAATAAGTCAAAAAAGAAAAATTCGTAAAAATAAAATATATATTTTCTTATGATTCTAAGATCTATGAATAAAATTTTTTAAATAATAACCATTATTAAGAAATAATATATAAAAATTAATTAAATTGTTCAAAAAAATACAATAAGATTTGTTGAGACACAAACTTCACAAGTTATAAAGATTAAGAACCTTCAATGTAATAAATTTTTTGTGTAACTATAAAAAAGTATAATGTGGATATATTTTTCCTCAAAAAGATTCTTTTTATGCTAAGACTTATGTAGTCTAATGACATCTTAATTAGTTGCTAAACCATTGATCAAATAGTTCAATTCATCTCCCATTCAATTTCTTTGTAATATCAAATTAAAATAAATAAATAATTCTCTTTATCCACAATATATTAGTGATGTGTATTTATATTTGTCTTTTTCCCTAAAATAAACTGATAAATTCAAGAAAGCTTGACTTCGAACCAATAAATTGATTAGAGGAATTTGGGGTCCCCTCCTACCCTACACCCATCTTTCATCTTTGCGCAAAGGTTGGTGCCTTCCATGCACGATGCACCAATTAGAATTTATTTGATAGCGCAAAAAATAAGTAGACTTTATAAACTTTTGTATTAAAAAAAAAAAAAAAAACTTGAAATGATTTGTTCCTTGAAAGAGAATAATAAACAGAGACATTGCTTTCATCGAGCACAAGTGTATGATGAAACGAGTAGAAAACAAGAATTTGGATTCCTAAAGGCCAAATTTGATTACAAATTGCCATCTTAAGCCGCTCTTTGTCACACATTCTTTCTGTGGTGGAAAAGGCTTGTGTCATCATAATATTAAATGAATTATTAAGCAACCAAATTAATTTTGTTTTGTCTGGGGAGAATGCTATTTGACGAGAATAGTGGGTCATTTTAAACAGTCTCTCTAATAGAAAACTTTCCACTCATATAATATACATAGATACATGTCATGTGAATTTGAAATACACATAATTTAAATTTCAAATGCACGACACATAAGTAGAAGATTTGTTAACAAAACTTCCGAGAAGTTTTTGAAAAATTTCTTCTTTTAAATTCTATTCATGAAAATTGAAGATACATATATATAGTATATAATAGTCATATATATAGTATATAACAGTCTTTGTTGGTGTTCTCCAAACGTTTGCCTCTTTCCAATTAGGGTCAACCAAAACCTCTTGTTCAACTAATGATGTCCTAACTCTCAACTCTGGCAATTGCTGTATTGACTAGTGTAAGTAACAAACTGAATTTAGTCATATGTGGGTTCATAAGTGCACCCACCAAACTTATATACCGGGGTTTGACTTTTTGATAATGGTTGAACCTTCTCGACACGTCTAATGATACTAACATGCTATATGAGTCAAGTCTTTGGTTAAAAGTTATAACAATACACGATGGGCGTGGATTGATCTTGAAATTATAGGGTATATAATGGCATTTTTTGAAAAAATAGGTGTTTTAACTGTTTTTACAATGTGGTATCACAATTTACAACACAATAATTACAATTTGCCTAAATACTAAGTCACATCAAAATAACTCGCCAGAACACAGAGTCACACGAAAAAACTCGTCAGAACACCTAGTTACACAAAAACAACTCGTCAAAATACTGAGTCACAACAAAAACAACTCAAATCAAGCACAAATCCAAAACATCGACTCACAATAAAAACAACTCACCAAAACATCTTGTCAAATCAAACACAACTCCAAAATACCGAGTCATAAAACAACTCTCCAAAACACTGAATCACAAAAAAATAAATCACCAAAGCACCGAATCAATTCACCAAAACATCGAGTCAAAATCAAACACAACTCCAATAAACTAACAATGTGTTTGGTAAAATGGTTGTTTATAAATTGATTTATAAACAACTACATGGTATCATTTTATTGGTTGTTTTATGTGAAAAGTCAAAAATGCGGCTTGACTTTTACTTTTTGACTTTTTGAAAAAAGTAAAACCAATGAAATGATATCACGTGGTGGTTTATAAACAAAATGGTTTATAAACTAAGTTGTCAAACACATTGTAAGTCACAATAAAAATAACTGAGTCACAACAACACAACCACCGCGACACCATCCGAACCATCACACAACACAACACAACACAACACACCGAGTCACCCCCCACCCCACCCCCCACAGCCGACCTCCACCGTGACCACCAACCACCCACCAACGAGAAGTAGTTAGACTGGATCTGCGATCTTAACATACCATGGTTCGCTCCCCGCTTCCACCTGGATTTGGTTCTCACCACCGCTTCCCTTCATAGCCTGCTATAGCATCCTGCCGTCATCCCTGCTCCTTCGCCCTCACCCTCGCCTGCCACGTTTGGAGTTCTAGGCCGAAGTTCAGCCACGCTGCCCGCGCTTCCACATAGGAGTTCAGCTGCGCCGCCTTCTGCAATAGTGCGATCTGCAGCAGCGATTCCTCCGCTTCCTGCAGCAACTCGATCTGTGATTAGGGGGATAAGTGGGTGGGGTACCTAATTTTTCAAAATGGGACAATCACTTCCTGATTTTTACAATGAGGTCCCCGAACTACATGAATTACCTAATTAAACCGAAATTATATGATCTTATTTTGAATTGGGTTAGGTGGTTAGCTAATCAAAACTCAACTCTATTGAGACTTCATTTGAGCTAGATGCAAGTTCTTTTACAATGTTGAAAATCTGTACAAATTCGTAAACCTAAGAGGAAGCAAAAAAAATAAAAGTAAAAAGCAGCCTTCCGTTTGTCATAGCTGCAAAATTAATGTAATATTTGTGAAAATATATCAAATATATAATCATCACCGAGAACAAAAATTAACTAATCCATTTACGGAGTTTTGTTTGGAATGTTTAAATGCTATTCATCAATTTTTAAAAGGAATAATGCACCAGTAGTGTATAGCAATACTCTTTAAAAAATTATAGGACGTAAAAAATCATTGAAGAAAAACCTTGAATTTAAAGGCGACGATACAATGTCAATGTCTGATAATTTATAAAATTTAATCAATGTATGACACAAGAGATAAAATACACACCTTTTTTTCTTTTCTTTTTTTTTTTTTTTGGTAAAACGGGGGTTGAGGGGAGGGGTATTGTTGGGACTCTAATCCGAGTAATCCTGGTAAGGTGTTTGGTCTTTAACCACGTGAGTTAACCTCTTGATATAAGATAAAATATACATCTCAATAAAAGTGTCTTTGTGTGTGTGTTTTTTCCTTTTTGTCCCCTATTAGTGCATTTTTAAGATTATAGGGGTAGACGTGGTGATTAGTTCCCTATAAAGATGTGCAATCGTTTTTTTTAACACAAATTTATTTGATGTTGACCCATTTGAGAACTCCATAATATGCACAAGAGCCTTGTGCTATTATTGTGTTCTACTGCTTCTCTAACTTTCAAGGCTTATTGCTTCACAACATCAACTAGTAAGAAAAACCCGGCCCAGAACTTGAGCACCGGATCCGATCCAGATTTCACTCGGAAATGAGAAAACCACCGCTGAAACGGTCTTCTGAAGCTGGAATGAAGCACGGGGCGAGGGTTGAGAAATTTCTGCTGATAAAATATATTCTCTTTCTTTACTCACAAAACTCAATCATTTTCATTTAACCAATGCTACTGAAAATCAATATAGAAATTTAATTGAGATGGGGAACTTGTGGTCGACCACGAAAGAACCGCCACCGCCAATGGTGCTGGTTCCGCCGCTCTTCGATTTCCCTCCGCTTGCCGCCCGCACCAGGTTTGGACCAATTTCAAACTGCGAGCTCATCTTCGGTAACATGTTTGAACGATGAGTTTAAAAAGTGGCAACTGCAGGATGCTGGAATCTTCATATAATTTGTTGTTTGGAAAACTGGCTTTGAGATGCCTTTTCGAGGATTACTTTGAAGAAGCGAGGCATTTTAGCAC
>CAVNYN010283611.1:0-10584 GCA_963692815.1 Nyctanthes arbor-tristis | reverse complement strand
TCTCAAGAGGCCAATCACATATTCTCTTCCTTTTTCCTGGATCCCGCACTATTTCAAAAGATGAATTTGGAGTAGATTGTTGATTTTCATTCGGAGAAGATTGGTTTTCAACTGGAAAAGAAGATTGTTGATTTCCAACTGAAGGAGAAGATTCATGATTTTTAGTTGGGGGAGTATCTTGGTGGTTATTTAATTCTTCATTTTGTGTATTTCTCACGGGCCTGAAGAAAGAATGCATGGTAGTTTTGCCTTTCTTGCTAGGAGTTTGTTGTGTAGCCATAACTTCTATGAAATCAAAGTATTTAACAAAATCTATTAGAAAATTTACTTTGCCTTAGATAATTCACTTACTAGCAACGATCTAAAACAATCTCAAAAACCAACCAACAAATCAAACAGTGTAATTATTCTCCAAAAAGGCAACCAGTGCAATTAAAAACCAATTCATTTACTGTTCAGTCATTGTGGTCTCTACTGCTCGAGAGGGCCCTTTGTTTCTATCAGACCATTAATTTCTCGTGAATTCATTATGTCTAGCATTATCTTGAAAGCTCACTATTAGAATCAGGTTTGTGACTGATTGGTTAAGCCTAGAAGGGAAGTGTATTACATTTACATATGAAAGTATGTAAAAAAAAAAAAAATGCTGCATTCTTAAAAGAATAAATTATTATGTTTGTAAAATGAATTACTTTTCAAGTAAGGTAAGTAGGTAACAACATTATCTAACCTTCTAGTTGGTCAAACCTCATATTAAGCAACTAGATTTTAGGATAAAATATGAACTTTAGTACAAAGCTGATAGTATAATGGTAAATATGAGTTTCATCTTATATGGCCATGTCCAATTTGAAATTGAAGGGGGTAAGCTAGCTACAGAGCCACGTCCGAGCATCATAGGTTATACCAGAATTCCCTGATGATTAAGGCCAGAGAAATCTCGCAAACCAGCTACGTTAATGGCAGGCTATTCATTTTAAAACAAAATTATGTCAAGAGCCTTAAATTTTGAACATTACGCCTAACCAAAGGACAACAAAGCTAAAATGCATACATGTACCATCCCTCTCAGATTCCAAAATCAAGAAAATCTACAAGTTGTTCCAACCAAAAATTGTAAACAAAGGTCAACTTGGCTTTGCAGGTCTATTCAAGGCACGCTCACTTAGGATAGTTTGCATCCACAACAGCATCAATAATATTCGAATTATCATTTTACAAGATATAGTAAAGTACATCTTATGTGAGGCATATTTTCTCCAGAAGTGTCATGAACTTAAGGAAGGTAGCTGATCGATCATTTATATTAGATTAACTTAGAAACTTTAAACTAAATAAAACATGAAATTGTACCTCTCTACGTTTCTTTCTACGTCTCCTGTGTTTTAAATGAATTTGAAGCTTCAGATCAACATTTGCGTCGTCCTCCTCTTTAACATGTGTGCATAGATACTTATTAAAATAAAGAACACTAAACTTGTCACCTAATGTGCATAAGAGAAGAACCGCACAGAAATTACTTTACTACTTCCATCTTCACCGCACCAACACAAGGTTAAACAATATATGGAATTAGTCCAGATACAATAAGAAAAAATTTGAGGCACATGTTTTATTATCATTAACTTAGTTCTCATGTGGAAGTAGTTACATAAATTTTATAGATCAATTCTGCAGTGACTTGTGAACCATCTAAGATAACTAATTTCACCAACACTAGATGGTTTGTAATCTTCACTTATGGTCAATTGGTCATGCTTGGATATACTGGGCATACATGTTGAAAGACGAGTAAATTAAGTCAAAGTATTTAACAATTTTCATACCATGATTAGAAATTATTTCCAAGCTCAAATTCAAGTATTAAGAACTGAAAACGGGACAGTAAATTTCAATTCTATTATTAGCCGATTTCCTACTAACGGAGTTATACATCGAAGTTCATGTGTTATTATTCCACAACAAAATGAAGTGGCTAAAAAAAAAAGTGAACATACATCGGAAGTAGCACCAATCCATAATTTTCAGTTCTCACGTACGAAAATATTTTTGGGAGATGCTTCATTAGCAAGTACTCTAAAATCTAAATTAGGGTAAAACAAAATTCATTTAGAAATTAGGGATAGAATAATACCTTGTTAAAGCTAAAATCTAGATGAATTGATGAACACCCCCACCGGCCACCGCAGACCGCCCAATCGCCGGCGCTCCTCGGTTTCAGTCCGAAAATTCACGGAAGCAACCCAGACCAGACCTCTGTTCTGCACTTCTGCTTGACTGCTTCTGCTTGTCTGCTTCTGGACTGCCTCCCGACTCCCTTATTCCCCTATTGGGCTGCCTCTTTTCAGCCCTTTTTTTTTTTTGTTGAAGTCCAAAACACCAAGGCCCAGCTGTCCCCCGAGCCCAATTTACAATCCACCTGGGCCGGGTGCAAAAAATTTTTTTTTTTTTTTAATATACATCACCAGTTGGGCCGAGACAGGCCTGGGCCGGGGCCCAGTAAGGCCCCCCTGTCTCCGCCACTGTAGGGAACCATTAGTCGACTTCTTTAGGAGCTCCGGCGGCAAAGTACCAGTGAAGTTATTTCCTATCAAATTTCTAAATATAAAGATATAAAGAGATCAGTCGCATCTTTTTATTTTTATTTTTTAATTTTTTTCCTTTTTCTTTTCTACATGCATTTGAAAGGTACATTCCGTTCTCCAAAAACTTATAGGTATTTCAAGGATGGCAACCATGATAAGAAATCATGGCACAGGTCCAGTCAAGTTTAGTGATGTAAACGAGCCACGCCATGAAGGAAAGTTATTGTATGATCAATGTGTATGTATAACTTGTGTTAAGTGGGTGGATGAGAAAATGATATACAGATGAATATGCGTAAGTATTTGAAGAGAAAGTGGTAGAGTGATCCAAATGAATTTTTAAAATTTGTGTTCTTATTTTTTAAATTTAAATAAACGGTAAAATTATCTTTATAGAAAAGTGAACAATGAAAATTGCAAAAATACTATGTAGGGACATTTTGTGCACATTTTTAAAAGGGTGGGGACCTATATGCTTGAAAAAAAGGTTGGGAATGAAATTGTTATAGATTGGGACTTTCTGTGAAATTTACTCTTTATAGACTGATGATGATACTAAAATAATTATAAGGAAGCATTGTATAATATACAATTAAGCATCTGTCCGTCCACTTAGCTTCTGAAAAATTACTATTTTAATCAGTGTTCTATACTTCTATTCTATTATTAGTAAATTTTCACCCGTACATTATAAGGGAACATTACTTAATATTATGTAATAATAAAATTATTATAATTTTTAAGATATTAATGAAACCTAATAATCATGATATGTCAAATCATTTCCGTCAAAATTTTTCGTAAGGATGTATATTTTATAAGTGAATAATTTGATGATATATCAAACTATTTGTGTCAACACTTTGTATATTAGAAGAATTCTTCATAAGTATTAACAATATACCTGTAATAAAAAATATGTATGACAAAATAAATTTCACATATAACCTATAATATTTACACTTTATATCAGTTGAGCCTCATATTCTATTTTTTCAGTGCCATGGAACCAACACCACATGAAATCTCACATAAGGTTCCTATGTACCTTTTTTGTCTTAAAACATCACAAGATCTAATTAGGATGATCTTTATACCCCTTAAAAAATAAGTTTGATATTTATATCTTATTCTTTGAGTAATAATAACAAATAAAATTTTAAAATAAAACAATTGATCCACCACCCTACACCTATTTTTCGTTGTTATTCATTATTTCTACATAAAAGATGTCTTATACCAATTATTTTTATATAGCTTTTTCTAGTTAAACATTGATGTGTGCTTCTTCTGAGTCTAATGCATAAAAAACACTATTAAAAGAACCAAGAATCTATTAATTGAATTTATAAACATAATAGTTTAATCTTCGATAGAAAAAAGGATCCTCATTAAAAAAAAAAGAATTTTTTTTCTTGGGTAAACATAAAGAATTATGATCCATGAATATACTTACTTATAGTAGAAATGACGGGAATGTTGAGGTAAAAACAAAACTGAAGGTAATAATAACACCTTCAAGCAAGTAATTATTTACTTTATCTTCTCTTTTCCTTTTTCTTTTTTTTTTTTAAAAATATTTTATTCCCTCGTTTTAAATTAAGATTTATCTTTACGTATGTTAAACAATTAGGACTAAAATTTGTTAAGAGTATTTCAATTTTAAACCATATATATACAGTGGATTTGGCTCTCCAATTCCCAGTTTAATTAAAACACACATAAAATTTATCTTTCAAGAGATTCAATTATAAGTAATTTAACTGTCAAAAAAATATTTTTTTTCCTTCGCCCCCCACCAAAAAAAAAAAAAAAAAAAATTCTTTCCGTCAAAGTTCCGTGCTTGTAATTGGCTTAGGTGGCAATACATGTTGATATACATACTAGCCCTTATTTTTTCTTCCCAAATTCCAGTCACTGGACGGTCACCGGCACCGGCAGCCAACAAGGACTGTGGTGGGGTTGTAGGATAGACCTATTAATAAAAATAAAAAAATAATAAGTAAGGGAAAAATAAATAAACAAAAAGAAAATCAGGTATTTTTATTTTTTATTTTTTTGTGAAGAAAAGAATAGTAGCTTTCATAAATAATTGGATCAACCAATGCATCAAGAAGAAGTAGCCTCTTAAGCCACTCAAGAGCCAGAGTCATAGTACATGGATTAGGGAATGCTCTCGCACGCTTTGCCATTTCATGCGCTACCATATTCGCTTGACTATGAGCAAATGTTATAGTGTATTTATCATTCTCGTGAAGAGCTCTTCTGACATCTTCAATAAATTGGACAAACTCCCTAGCATCATCTTTTTGTTCATGAACGGCATCCACTACTACCTTTGCATCTGATTCCAAAATCACAGCTTGAAGTCTCATAGATTACAACCACAAAATTGCCTCTCTAGGTCCAACGGCTTCCGCTTCTTTGATAGAAAATAGCCCTTCAAAAACACTCGTACGGCAGCGAAGAATACCTCCATTCTCATCACAGAACACCATACCAATCCTATCGGTTCCAAAGATAGTCTGTATCGACATTACATTTCACAGCTCCAAAACATGGTTTCTGCCATCTAATCTCCCTCAGCCTTTGCTGAACTTTTGGATTCCTTCTCATCTTCACCTTCTTCCCATTCCTTCAGGTCGCTAAGGCCATGGTTCGTCTCTTGTTTAGGAAATGGAACTGACCAGTCTACAATTTCACATTACGCTACCTCCATATCGACCACAAAATAGCACATATATTCTCCACAATAGCTGAATCTTTCATGCTCAATGAATGGAAGAGCCAATCTTTAAAACTTTCCCAATTACCCATACTCATATTCATATTAATGTACCTCTAACAAGCCTTAGGAAATTCACGTGACACCAATGAATCAAGGGTAGATTCATCATCTTCTCCGCAGATAATAACACATGAGTTTAAGACCTAAATCCCTCATTGTATCAGCCTCTCTCTTGTTGGTAAGCAGTTTTGGCAAGCTCTCCAAATGGAAAATTGATTTTTAGTGGAAGTTTGGCCATCTCTTGTAACTGAACATAGTTTCCCTTCATTTCCATAGCTATACGGTAACCATAGTTTACTAGATAGCTTCCGTTCTTGCTAAAATGCCACAGCCATCTATCATTTGTAGCCAAGGTTGACCAAAAGATCTTTCAAATTTCCTGAACATCTCTATGCCTGAATAATTATTCCAAGAGTTCAACATCCCATTCTTTTAATCCTAGAACAAACAGATCATTCACTCTAATGTTGCTTGACTTGGCAATTTACGGAGTCACAATTTTAAAATTAGCTTTATCTTGTATCCAAGGATCTCTCCATACAGTAATGCATCTCCCATCTCCCACTCTCCATCTACAACCTTTAGCCATCAATGCCCACAAACTCCAGCTGCTCCATCAATGGCGGAGCGAGACACTTTTAGAGGGTGCGAGCTATAGGAATGAGCCATATAGTAAACACAGCTAAGTTTTTCATATATATATATATAATTTTTTTTTCTTTTTTTTTTTTCACAATGAAAATTTTTTCCCCCAAATTTGGAAGGGGAGTAGACACACCATGTCTCTCCTCTCCCTTTGCCAATGTGCTCCACCATGTATAACTAGGATTGTATCCTAGTTGTGAAGATTAAAAATCTCATCTTGGGAAGTATTTAGCTTTGAGAATCAAAGAAATTAACTAAATCATTGGGGTCAGCAATTAACTTCCAACCTTGTTTGCCAAGCAGAGCTAAGTTAAAAGCTTGCAGGTTCAAAATCCCATTTCTCTGTCTTCTTTTTTAGTACAAAGGCGAGCCCATCTGGATCAATTAATCTTTCCACTTCCATTAGATTTTGAGCCCCACTTGAACAAATTCATCGTCCTTTCTAACTCCTCTTCCTTTCTAACTTTTCACATAGAGGCAAAGAAGAGAAAAACAAACATATGATACAATAGGAAGGAATTGTTTGAGCAATAACCTTAATAAGAATTATTCTTCCCACTTTGGATAAAAGTTTTGATTGCCACCCTTGTATCCTATGCCAAATGCGTTCTTTCAGGAAGTTGAATACATCTTTTTTCTTGCTTCCAACGAGAAATGAGAGGCCCAAGTATCTTCTTCTATCAAGAGGCTTGGACACAACCAGTAAAGATGAAATAGTCCTCACTTCCTGATAGACATTTGCATCAAAGAGAATAGCCAATTTTTCAAAATTTATAGATTGGCCTAAAGCTTCTTCATATTGAATATTCTTAATTTTCTTCACTGCATCCTCATGCACATTAGCTTGAAAGAAGAAGAAACTGTTGTGTAGGAAAAGAAGATGTGATATACATAGTGCTCCTCTCACAACCTTACAACCATGAATTTCCTCTCGGTGCTCCACTTGCTGGATAAATAGAAGAGAGACCTTCAACACATATTATTAACAAATACAGTGAGAAGGGATCTCCTTCTTGTAAATCCCTACTAGGTTGAATAGGGACAACTTCTCGACCATCAACAAAGCATGATAATATCCACCCATTTTGAAGCAAAACCCATTTTTAACATGATTTTCCTCAAAAATTCCCAATAGACCCTATCATATGTATTGCTCATATCCACCTTCAGTGCAACTTTTCCCTTCTTTCCATGGGTTATCCTTTTCGTGTAATGTGTCAGTTCAAACGCAACTATCACATTGACTATAATGGCTCTACCCAGGGCGAAAACCAATTGAAATTGAGAGATCAACTCCAGGAGAAACTTTCTCAAACGGTGGGCAATAGTTGGTAATAATCTTATAAAGAACACTGCATAAAGATATGTGACAAAGATCCTTCATAGAGGCTGATTCTTGGCATTTCGGAATCAATGCAATAAGAGTATCATTCAAAGATGGAGGGAAAGCCTTCTCATTAAGCCACCTGAGACATGAGTTGAAGTTTTCATCACCAATAAATGACCAAACCTTTTGGAAAAAAGCCACATTCAAGCCATTTGGACCTGGGAATTTGTTGGGATGCATTTGGTCAATAGCCAAACTGAAATCTTCTGCTGAAAAAGGCTTTAGAAGCAATTCATTATCATCAACAGTAATACGACTACAAACTGCCTCTAAAATTTCCTCAAGTCTGCCTTCTTGTTCAACAAATCATCTCTAAAAATAATCTTAGACTTTCTTGGTCAACCCAGACGCCAGTGTATTATGCAAGTTTTAAATAAATATTAGGTTCCAAGTGTATAATGTAATTCCCTTTAATTTATTTGCTTTTAATGGGCTACTATTTGGAATACTTGGCTAAAAAATTCAAATTACCTAGCCAAAATACAATGGAATTAATTTTTAAAAGAAAGTCTGTGACATATTTTTTAAAGTATAATAACAAATCTGCATTGTTGACGTCAAATTTAGCCTTCGACTCAACAAACAAGATTTGTATTCGTGGAAAATTCGTATTTAAATCGATATAAACAGTAAATGAGTAAAGAAAAGGAATGTTTGCAATAAATGGAAGATCATAAATGTGCTAAAGACAAGAAGAATGAGATTTGTGTGTCGGACCACTTCTCAGTTTCCTTTGCCTGTATTTATAGTGTACATTTGCCATTTGCATGGGGTGATGATTACATGCATTTAATGTCGGGCCCACAAGAATGACACATGGGTCAAATTGATTGGGATTAGACCTTTACTTTTTGACTAATGGCTGCTTAAGCCATGCATAGGGTAGGTGGCCATCACTTTGCATTTAATGTTAAAGTTCCATCAACAGTAAGTGATAAGGTCTCCTATATGGGTTCCCAAGCCGCTGTTTAGTTTGCCTGCTCACCAGGTCACTACGGTAGGATGGGGTGCTATGAACTGATTGGAGTAGTGCCCAGATATCCCGAGTCGCGCTAATGCTGTAATAGAGGTTCTTCCTCCAGGGCGCTGAAAGGGGCTTCTAAATCTTTTGGTCGTTTGGTCGCCGGGTCATTGAGTTGGGCAAAGCGCTTAGGCCTTGCTTCCAAGAACCTACGATCATTGACCTTCGTTGACCTTTGCGACCTGGTGGCTATAAAATGCCCCCTCAAGATCGCTGTTCCTATACCTCAGGGTTAGCAGACTTGAAGGTTTGCTGACAATTTCCTTCGAACTTTTTGTCGTCTGAAATCAGCCTCTTTGAATTTTGAAACTGTTGGGGTGGCATACTCTGCCATATGTCATCCATATGGGGAACGGCGTGTTCCAGAGACTTAAAAAGACATCAATCATTAAATCAATTGTTGCCCTTTCGCTTCCTAAAGCAACACGCGGCCGTCATGCTATATCCAATCTTATATATAATACTCTTTCCTTTGCCTACATTTTCCCTTTCATCTCCTATTTGTGTTGTAAAGAGGCTTTCATCCTCAAGAGACTCTTTCTTTTTAAGGTGATCATTCTTTGTAATTTCTAGGATTTCTTTGGGTAGTCTTGAGTTGACAAAATGGTGAGTGGAAAAGGGGAGGTCTCCCAAGTGAGCACTGGCCAGTCCAGTGAAGAAGTGGAGGTGCCTGAGGTTCAGGTTGAATGGGCAGAGAGAGAGAGAGTATGTGTGTGTATGAGGGATAGGAAGAGGAGGCGAAGGCAAGCTCTAGTGGGCATCCTCCGGCGGCGGTAGTCCTAGAGAAAGACCTGCCATGGGCGGCTAAGAGTATCCCTTCACAAGTGGAGGAAGAGGATTTGCGCATCATCTGTCGATGGTACGGCGTACCGAATGACGTAGCATTGTGGGTTCCTTATGAAGGGGAAATGGCCCATAATCCTCTGAGGGGGTGTGTGTGGTTGCGGATACAAAGATGTCCCAAGCAGGGTTCAGGGTCTCTCTTCCCAAGCCTGTGACCCAGTTGTTGCAGTTATAGAGAGTTGTTTCCTCGTAGATTCTGCCAACAGGGTAGAAGATCATAATAGGGATCTTCGCCCTTTGGCAGTGCAAGGGATCAGTGTTTCCTAGCCCTGAGGATTTCGACTCTTACTACCTGTTGAAATCCTCTCTCCCTCTTGAGGAGAGGGTTGGTTTGATGTGGTTGCTCACCCAAAATCAAGGGCCCAGCGTCTCTGGGGCAATCTGGTGAAGAGGGTACCATACTCAATCTCAAATTGGAAGAAGTGCTGGTTCTCTGTGATCCGCAGCAAGGTTCCCAACCTTTCCATTTATTTGTACTTTCATCCTCAACCTTTAAATCTAGACTAGATGCTCCCAACCTTTTGTCATCCAAATAAATAATTTTTTCACAAAATTCCTCTTCCTCTTAAGTTCTTATCTGCTAGCCTTATTTCTTCCTGAGATTATACATATATCAATATGCACTCATATACACTCGTACAAGCAATGCACGACTTATTAAGAATGACCATCTAGCGACGTGATTGAATCTTTTAAGTGAAAAAACCGGCTGATTTTCCTGAGATGGGCACTCTTTCAATTTCTTCACTACCTAATTCATGCTTGGTCTAGTCTCAAAAGGGATGAGAAACACATGCCATTGCCGATTTGACAATCTCCCACGTGTCAGCAATCAAATCTTCCGATAGAGGAGGATCTATGATTCTTTTGATATTTGTTTCTAATCACAGTACTAATCAACTCACTAATGTGTAGTTTGCCATTTTTCACGGTGTTTCAACTTGTGACAATCACTAGCATCATGATGCCAAAGCTGTCATCAACTTTCTCCATCAATAATTGTGGATTTTGTTCATACCTGTCAAGGAACGTAAGTTCTGCTAGTATCATGATATCGCTTATTACAGGAGATAATTATAGAACATACTCTGGATCAAGATAGCAAGGAGTACTGTGCCACTTCTAGTGGATCCGACTCGACAAGTCTTAGACCACCCAAAATCAGCAATTTTGGCTTCAAAGTTTTCTTATGTTTGAAGGCTTGATATCTCTATGTATTATTGGTGGACGAGCTACTCCAATCATATGATTCAATATGCAGCTTCAAGTGTTAGTACTAAAATCATGAGGTTTACTTAATGCCAACAAATAGAAA
>CAVNYN010283609.1:0-23642 GCA_963692815.1 Nyctanthes arbor-tristis | reverse complement strand
TTCTAATTTTGATCTAGAATTGCAATAAACAGGTCTAGACATACATCTCCAAAGTTTTTGAGTATGCTAGTCAGAGTATTAGCCAAGCATGTCTACAATGTATCATAAACTTTAGAGCATATCTACAATGTGTCATGAACATTTGTACCATATACAAAAGTTCAACACATTTCGTCTGTCCTCCATGCAGGCCGACGTCAAACGCATGTCAAACCTAACACTACAGGGAAGTTTCCGTCTACCTAGATCACATGTAACATGTCCACTAATGGGCATCTGCTCATTTCTTAGTCTGCCTATACATAAAATAATAACCAAATCATCCATCTTTTGAATTCAGTTTCCAATGCTGAAATATTTTAAGCATCCAGAATATTGTACAGAATCATTTAAAAAAAAAAAAAAGGTCTCTGCAGAAAAAATAACCTGCTCAATCCACCCCCCCCCCCCCCCCACAAATAAACCACATACCAATCCCCAGATGACAAACCCCGCGTGTCGGAGGAAAGGGAAGACAAAGGAAAAACTTCAAGAATGAAAACTATAATGAGACAGAACTAAGTAATCTGACGACATTCCATTATTGAATGTAAAAACTACAGTAACTCAAACCTTCCATGTCCATCGCCATCAAGAGGAGAATCGAAATCAATTTCGGCATTAAAAGCACCAGCCACTTTGGCAGCTTCGGCAAAATGTTGAGCTCCAACAATCTTCCCATTGCAGAAGTTCTTCTTGGTGTCTGGATCAACTTCACATTTTCCTTTGTATCTGGGAACAGGTTCATATGGCTCGGTATTGTGGGATGAAAAGCTTGGATGATGAGGATAAATACCAGAATCCACAAAACCTATTACAATATCCTCTCCAGCTTTGTCAAAGCCACCTCCTGTTGGCCATACTCCAGTTGGAAGCCCCAAAAACTGGGGTGTGTGGGTTGTCAGTCTCCTTACTTTCCAATCTCTCTCAACAGACTTCACGGTAGGAGCTCGTCTAAGTACTTCTGCCTACTAATGTAATGATCATGTAAGAAAAATAAGTGGGAAAAGCATTGGATACCCAACTTTATTAAAGACAACAAATAGAAAAGTAGATCACCTGCTCAGGTGAAATATGAACTGCAAAGCCATTGATAAGATGGCGATAGCTGTAGAGCTTCTTGTAGGTCCCACGCTCAAACAGCATTCCAAGAAGCATGTCATGTTTCTTCTCTAAATGGCTGGCGTATGATGTTACCAGATCACTAAGCAGGGGCCAAGATAACAGTTAGAAACAAACATCAGTAACGTGGACCTAGAACCTTAGGTTAGAGATTAAGGACGCATTAAAGCAGTAATTTAACAACAAAAATCTGAGACAGGACTACATGTGAAGAGCATAACACATGCTCATAAGGATAATTAAAAGGTTCCGCGGCAAAAACAAATGTGACCATGTTCTAAAGAAAGTCTGGGTGACATAAAAGAATTACAATATCCTCAAGGGATCAGCAAATTGATGATATAATGTTGTTTCTGCATGAAATATTATTATTGCTTCTGGATGGATGGTTCCTTCATCCAATTACCTCGCAAACAGATCTGAACGGGCACGCATTTTTTTATGCTACTTCAAGCATCATTGCTCATCAAGAAATCAAAATATTGTCCAGTTTGATTGTGAGAGGAAATAAACATACACTTTAAGGCTTCAACTTTTTTCTCTGTTCCAGAAGGAAATTCAAACAACCAAATCTTGCACTTAAAAATGCCAATGGGATAGATTAGTATTCTATGTGCCTGAAACAGAAAAAATATTGACTCCGCTGTCTGTTTATTTATCAAACTGTTTTGACAGAAGCGCTGATGATTGTTGCCACAGTGTACTTCAGACATCATAAGGTGAGTCAACATACATTTTGATACGAAGACCCTCAATTGATGCGTGTGCTTGAAATCCACTATTTATGAGTTGACAAGTCCGTAGGCAAAGCAATACAAAACCATCACTTCAGCAAAATATCTTCCACAATAATTATTTGAATTCAATAAACATATTTTATTCACCAAAAAGTAAATCTCGATTTTACTGGAACTTTTAAAAACTTGCGTTGGCAGTCTTATTCAATCAGGAATGACACAGTTCCAGAACATTTCATGGATAAATGTAGAACAAAACTAAGGTCAAAGTCTTCATGCTACATGGTCTACGAAAAGCACATCAAAGACATACATGTCCAAGATCACAGACAGAAGAACCAGTTTCCTCATACCGTGAGATTTTCTTTCACAAACCATGTTTCACCCAGCTACTTGCTCAAATAAAAATTTGACTAACACTGAGCAAAAGTCAACCTTTTAATACAATGACCTTATATAATGGATAAGTAACACAACTCAAACCAGAAAAGGCTCAAATTGCCAAACCCACAAACATAGTAGCACTTAGTTGTTGCTCATGTAAGCAAAAACGAAATATGTACTGTCTTGAAAGCAAATATAAAAATTACCTGGTGACGTCAATTTTGTCATCAGAATCAGACTCCACAGCAGTGGCTAGAAAACCATCAACACCGCCTTTATAACTCACCACAGGCTCGCCTTCAACAGTCACAATGTAAACTTCTGCTTTCCCAAGGACCAAAAGACCCAATAGCATTATGACAAAAAGAGAACTGCTCGATTCCATGTTCCTCATTTTAGACAATCCTCTTCCCAATCCCTCACACTCCACAGAATCAAAGCTGTTCATCCACAACATAATCAATAAATATGACTTGAGTACACAGAATCTGGGTTAATAAATAAGATAGGCCACACAAAGTTTCATACAGCAGAAGGAAGCATAAATCTCATGTCAGCTGCAAAAACTAAAATTTGTTCAAATGAATCGAATAAAAGCATTTAAAAGATCTATTTACACCCACAGTGTGATTTACATATGGCAGAAAACCTGTGTATGTGTAAAATATTATTTTTACCGAAGATAAATAATGGTCAAAACTGAACTTGAGTGTAGTTCTCTTTCCTCTTCCTCTGTTTCTTGCTTTTCTTTCTCTTTTACTTCATTTGCTCCCTGTGAATAATCTTCAGACAAAAGGGTAGTTGCATATTAGTAACAAACATTATACACATAATACATGTGTACATATGTAAACATATTGCTGAAAAATCAAGCAAAGAATAAGAAAATATAAACAGTAAAAATCTATATAAGATCCCAGAAAAAAGAAGAAAAGCTAAAATCTTTACTCACATTGATCCAAGAAACGAAACCAAAATTCTAATGACAAACCCCACTATTTAGTAAACAATATACTGCTAATTTTTTCTCCAAATTTTCACCCACAAGAGATCATCAAGAAATCAAGCGGATCAGCTAGCTACATTTAATCTTTTCTTGGGAGTATCTTGTTCTTGATGGGTACTAGGAAATTTGGATATAGTTTCTTTTGTTTTCCCTCAAACTTCTGTAGCTGGGTGAGTGAATGACAGTGAAGTGGTGGTTGTTAGGGTTCTTTTGATTGTGTGCTTTTACTTAATGGAGAAGAACCAGACAAACGACCGAAAATGGAGGACAGCAGGAGTCTTGATGATTTCATTAAATTATGACTTATTATCTATCTACAATTTCTGTGGTACAACCTCAACTTTTAAGAGGAAATTTGTTAAACAGTTGGTTTCATTTCATGAAAATTTTGTTCAAAAGTATATGTTTTTCCTTAGAGTTTGTTTGGCAACCAATTATAATCAAATTCAATTCTAATTCAAATCAAGTGTAGTCCTTATGACACAATTAAATATTATATTTTATACCTCACATATCAATCACGTAACGTAATTTCAAACGTAACCAATTAAGTAAAACTGTTGCAAAAATTGAAATATGGCTGTTAATTAAATTGAAGAGTATTGTAGTAAGTGGCCTTTATTTTGTAATTCAGAACATGCCTCTGAATATGCTTCTTTATGTCCAAAACTGGGGTTTCATTTTTCTTTTCTCCATTACAAATTGGGGAATATTTCGCATAGATAATGGCTCAATTCTGCTAAGAGTGTAAATTCATGTCAATTCATTTTCTTTCCTTACATGCAGAAGCAAGTTTATTGTTTGTGTGCAACCGATTTTGCTATCTTGTGAATATTGTTGTGATAGACAACTGAAGAAAAGTTAAAAAAAAAAAAAAAAAGAGGTTATAGACATAAGAACTCAAAACATTAATATATATATATATATTTAAAATAGGTAATATGGATGATCAGAGAGTGTGAACATCCAAATAACAACTGAATATAAGGGTTCATATGGTTTTGATTTTCTTAAAATCAATTCGAATTATTTTCAACTATCCCTTCTTCAGAAAAATTGCTTCTTATCCACTCCCAAAAAATAAAAACCATATGGCCCTTAATCCTCTTTATGGATTGGAAGTAAAAGAATTGCTTTCCTCAAGATTAGGATTGTTGTGGGGTTATGGGAAAATTAATTACGAAAATAATTGATGCTAATTGCAAAGAATATTAAGGCACATCCATTGATTGTTAATTAAAGCCTCTTTATCATTCACCCCTTTTTTTAAATTATATATAGTTGAAGAATGGAATTTGCATGCATATATAATATTTCATTCGTGCTCAATTTTATGGGTTCCTTTTTTGATAAAGAAGTTCCAATTTGAACTTTTCCATATTGTAGAAATATTTTTAATACCTTTTATCTATTGGAAGTCATAATTACTTCATTTACTTTGGTGACCAACACATTTGAATTACATACTAATTTTCAAGTGGATGTTTGACTAAGTTTAAGTAAACTTATTATATCTTTTAATTAAATAACTTTTTAAATTCTAAATAATTTACTTTTATGTAAAGAAAAAAATATTTTTTCTTTCAAGAATAACAATTATTTATTGTTAAATTAAATCGTTTATTTTCTAACTTATAACTAATATAAATTATTATTGATTATTCTTAAACTTAATATCTTATCTAAAAATTATTTAAAGATCTTATTTTATTGTTGTGCATTTTTTTTTTATTTGAAAGAACATCATATATTCCTATTTTTACAACAATAATTGTAAAGAAAATATAATCACATCTTCAAAGAATATGTTAGGTATCAAGATAAACAAAAGGCATAATAATAGAGTTAAACCTCTATGTGGTTGAGATGAGCTACTGTTTAACCTTTTTTGTTACTTCATTTTGTACTAATCATGAGAAAAATAATTTCAAATTTAATCCATCTTCATATATTAAAATGTTCTGCTAATATCAACACACTTCAAAGAGTTCCCCCCCCCCTCCCCCCGTTTTTTGGGGTTTTGGGGGGCCCGAAGGAACACGCTTCAAAGAGTTAAAACATCTTAATACACACTAAATGTTTTCATCTTTTTTCTTTTCTTTCTAATTTAGTATAATTAAACAGTGAGATTTGGCATCTTGAGATGCTACAAACTATTTCTGATTGTATCACTTTCATTTCTGGAGAGATAAACAAAAGGTTACCTAGTGAATTCATGTGAGGGTTGTCCCACCTAATTTGTCCCTATTCCTGTACAGTACATGTGACCTTGTGACTATTTCTCTGGCAGAAAATGACCCAAAAACTCCAATCATGAGAAAGATAATACAGAAACTGAAAATGTTATTTTCTTTTCCACAAAAAAACAAGTTACATTTTCACAAAAAGTTACAACATATGTTGGAATGGGTCACGAGTCTAATCTTACAGCAATGCTGTTTAGTACTACTGTTACTCAACACTATATTAATGGAGTAATTGTTAGGAGTTTGAGGAGTTGTGGAGACACCCTCCCTCATATGAGACAAGAGTCCACATATGAAATCACTGTTTTCATGTGGGAAAAAAAAAAAAGGGTGTCTCCATATAGTACAGATATGCCCTCAAACTCTTGAAATATTTATATATCATAAGATATTAAATGATGAGTTGAATCAAGCGTGACATTTATTCATGTATATAGCGTCACTTATCTCATTAAATATTGTATTAATTGTCACCTAAACTTGTGTTAAGAACTAGTAATGTTACATAGCATTATTCTTTCTCTTAATATTTGGGGTAAAAGGAGAGAGAGAGAGAGAGAGAGAGAAATTGTAATAGTCCAAACATGTTGGGTTTTCTAGCGTATTGTCCACGATTGAGTTGTATTGAAACAAAATGAGTGTTGCTATTTATTTAGATTGAAACCGGTCTCTAGTTTAGTTGATATCACTACATTGGGGGATATGGATAGAGATGTGTAACGACATGAGAGTATTAATTTATTCGACAGTCAATAAGAAAATGATAACTAGACTAGAGATAGATAAATAACATTATTCAAAACGAAATCTTGACTACTCTATCAAAGTTAGGGACGACAATTTAAGTCGACTCGACCAAAAACCCGTGGGCTCCCAATCTGAACGGGGCAAAAATTTTCGCCCCGCGAGTTAGCAAGTCAGGCTGGGCGGGACGGGTCGTTTCAGAGCAAATTAGGTCGCGGTGCGGGTCAAGGTTAGGGTCGACTCAACTGCTCAACCCCGTTTAAATTAAATAAATAAATGGAAAAATAATAAAAAAATATTAAAAAATCTAAATGAGTTAGTAAATGGGTCAAAATCCCCGACACGATCCACCCCGCAATCCGGTCACGTTGTGGGTGGGGCAAGAAAAATGATTCGCAGGTCCACCCTGAACCCAACCCATTGCCATCCCTAATCGAAGTGGACAAAGGATAGGATCATAGGATCACAGGCTCATAGTCACAAGTATTTCCCTGTATTGTTGTATTTCTATATCCAATTCACCTTGTTACAAATCAACTGCTTAAACTTTTCACGATCTTGTATAAATCAAGGGTAATTTACAGCTACCGTCTCCAACTTTTCCACTATGTTGAGATTACGTCCTCAACCTTTAATTTTCGTTTTGGGGGTCTTCAACCTTTTAAAATTGTTACACCTAAGGTCCCTCGGACAGAAACCGTTAATTCTTCAATTAATTTTGAGGGTATTTTAGTAAAATACACAAAAAATTAATTATTTTAATGTTTTAAAAAAAAATTTTAAAAAAAGAAGGACCCCCTCCCCACACCAAGGCTGTCGGAAATGACAGTAAAAGGTACTGCCATTTCCGTAGCACAAGGGGGAGTAATGACTGTCATTTCCAGCCAAAAAATAGAGGGAGACTGCCCCCTATGGCAGGCAAATGGGAGAATCTCCCTCCCCCTGTGCTACCGGAAATGACAGCACTTTTGGCTGCCATTTCCGACAGCCATTGAAATGGCAGACAGCCCTTGAGGTTCAATGGCTATCGAAAATGGCAACCAAAAGTGCTGCCATTTTTGGCAGCATTTGTGGGAGTAGGGGGTCACCCTTCCTTTTTTTTTAAATTTTTTTTAAAACATTAAAATAATTAATTTTTTGTTTATTTTACCAAAATACCCGTAAAATTAATGGAAGAATTAACGATTTCCGTCTGAGTGACCTTAGGCGTAACAATTTTGAAAGGTTGAGGACCCCATAATGAAAATTAAAGATTAGGGACGTAATTTCAATAAATTGAAAAGGTTGGGGACACTAGCTGTAAATTACTCATAAATCAACTACTTTAGTGGGTGTTTGATTTTTATTATGGGAATTGAATTACAACAAGGTGAAATAAACAATGGAAGCTTTAAATGTGTAGTTATTATACTTGAGTAGTTTTCAATTCAGTGGTAAGTAAAATTATAATTTTAGAGTAGAATGAGAATCAAACAAGTTCTTAAGTTTTTCTTTAATGTTATAAATCTTGCAAGTTGTATAAAGGGATTGGACATAATTAAATTTTGGTGCAATTGTGTATTATGGTCTTTCTAGCTATTTATTTAAACTCTATATATCAATAATCTCATCAATCTCATGTATTTCTTTGATTAGTCAGTGCATTTGATCTCAACTAGTACACAATCAACACAGTTTAATTCCAATTATCATTTAGCACCACATATGTCGTCAGATAGAGTAGTGCTTGAAATCAGTAGTGTTATACATAGTATTATTCTTTTTTCTATGCACCAACAATGAATTAGTATAATGTATCAGTGAAACAAAAGTTCACATGTAAAGCAATATTAACTACGCGTAACATAGCTAGTACAAGAGTAAAGGAGAAACTTCAATGTTTTTCAACTAAGTTCAAACAAAAATCAATGTTTTTCAACTAAGTTCAAACAAAACTATAAATAAAAATTGAAAAGAACACATGCTTGAATAATTCTTTCTCCTCATTGATTGAAATATTGAAATGCAAGGGGAATTTGGCTACTCCATCATTGCCGTCAAATCTTAACTAAAAGGTGGAGGCAAGGACTAAAGTTGCTACATTTCTTTGAATCTAATTGAGTAACTAGTTAATTTCATTTTTCTTTTCTATTTTCTTTTTTTTTTTTGGGGGGGGGGGTGGTGTTTGGTTAGGACACAAAATAAAACGTTATTGTCCTCTGGTTTTGAGATAATAATTAGTTAAATGCCCAACTCCACTTGGAAGCTAGTGAAAAGCGCCTATAAATATAAATTGAGACAAGTTTATAATAATTCTTCAAAATACGTTAGTTGTGTTTATACAAATAGGAAGTACAAAAATTACGAACATGTGTTGTCATCACATAACTGATACGATTGATCATTTCTATAGAAATTATAAATTGACAAGGAATTAACAGAAATATGTTCCTGACTTACAACTTAGACTCTAGTAATTTATCATAATAAAATTAATTTTCTCTTTAAACAATAAAATAAACGACAAGCATAATAAAGAGCGTAAATAATTTCCAACCTTGCATTGTACAAATTTATTAATGACGAAAGAAAGGAAAACTAAAGGACAACCTTTTTTTACCGATATGAAAAGTAATAGAATTTGGATGTCTGAAAATGTATATGATCAAAAAGAGTTGACAATTAGGTGTTTCCTTTTCTTCACCTATGTGCATGTGAGAATGAGAGGAAAATTAGGCATCTTTGATCTTATTAGTGTGTATGAAGTGATGAAAATGACTTGATTTCATTATCATGGAACATGGGGAACAAAAATTGTTGTCAAGGGTCCTATCTCTTTCCTTTTAGATCCCTTTTTGGTGATTTCTTCAAAATGAAATGCCCTCCATAATCTCACTTTTTAACTGTTTAGGGTTATTAATTATGACAAATCATTATCGTGATCTATTCATTGAATTTGATTATGGATTTCAATAACTCGTTCAATAATTTGTATCCCGAAATTACGCGTTTTAGATTTCTATCGTGCCCCTCGACATCGCACCTAACTAGCATCTAGCAAAACATAAATATGGATCTCCATATTTTAACGCTCGAACTCGATCAAAAATGATTGGTTATATTCACTAAGCATATGTCACTAATTTGTCTTTACTCTGATATATATTTGTAGAAATGGTCTCATATTGATGCCACATGTCCAATTGGTATCGATACATGAAATGTTTTTCGTCATATCTTCCAACGTAAAATAATCTTCGCCTCAACAAATTCAACTTGTACCTGATACTATTGGACAAAACCCACTAATTAGTGTGGGTTTGCTGGTATGTTTTAGCTGGGCTAATATTATGTTGGCTAGGCCTTCCGTTACTGGTGTATCTTGAAATTGGGCCGATTTGGGTCAGGCGCATCATATTTATTTGCTTAGACACTTTTCTATTTGAATAATAATGCCAATGTGACCTCCCATGGGCTGGAGAGAAGTGTAACATTGATGCTGCCTTTTTTGAGGATGTTGGCTATATCGGCATTGGTTTGATTATTCGAGATGACGGTGGGAATTTCATGCAGTGTCGCTTGCAACTTTTTGATGCTCGTTACGAGGTGAAGGTGGCGGAATGTATGGGTTTGCTGGAAGGGTTGGCTTGGCTACTTTCTTTGGGTTCCTCTAATGTCATCATCGAATTGGATTTCAAAGTATTAGTTGAGGCGTTGGAAAGGCAAGAGGATATGTCAGAATTTTGTCTCATTGTTCACGACTGTAAGGAGTTGTTTAAAGGAGCCAACAACATTAAAATGTAACACGTTAATAGAACAGGCAATACTGTAGCTCATTCTTTAGCAGTTTAGCTCATAGGGCTCGAGATTTTTGTTCTCCATGTGTTTTGAATAGTCTTCCCCCTGGTTGTATCATGCCCTTGAGTTGGATTGTTCTAGTAATGAAAACTAAACTTTTCTCTTCAAAAAAATAAAAATAAATAAATAAATAAATAAAATAAAATAATGCCAATGTATGAAAGTTTATTGTGATCATTAAATGACACTCCTTCGTCCTGTCAAAATGGCCCTTTACATATTTTCATATAGATTTAAAAATTTCAATTAATATTCTTGAAAAAACAAAATTTAATAACGTTTGTCCTAATATACCCTTTTATTTGATAATTATTTAACTTTAATGATATCTTCAATGCAACAATATTGAATGAACTATCCAATACAACAATGTTCATATTGTATATTTGACAAATTATTGTTATATATTTTGAAAAGATAAAGAGAGTAAAGTTTAGTAATTTTGAATAAATTAATACTTGATATCATCACCCCATGACTGCATTCATACATTGGAGATGCTCTAATTTTTTTTGAAGGAACGAGAATTCTTTATTCATACCATTCACCCAAAACGAGTGCAAGGAAAATAAGAATACAATCAGTCTACAATATGGTAGATGATAAAGTCAAAGCATACGAAACTAAAACATAGGGTATAACGTTTTGAGAGTGTGGAATATAACTACACACACACCAATTCATTGCAACAGAAAGGTGACTAATATATCCTTCAGCACAGTGGAAAGAAAGGCATTGGACTCTGGCTGCATGTGCCAATACATTGAAGATGCTCTAATTAATAGTTTTTGTTTGTTAATAACAATGCATATTAAATATATAGATATATAAAAAAAATTAAAAAATTAACTTAAGAAAATGGACTAAAATTTAGGACGAATGAAAAGGGAATAATGGATTATTTTTAACTAAATAAGTGCATTATAATTTAGATGGGTGAACATGGAGTAATGGACTATTTTCACAGGACAATGGAGTATTACCTCAATCCCACAAGGATAGCCATATTCTCATTTTCACAAGGTTAAAAAATTTTAATTAATGCCCTTAGAAAAATAAAATTTAAAAATATTTTTCTAATATAAATATCTTTATTTACTAATTATTTCATTTAAATAATTTTATTTGTCGATAATAATGTAAATCAGAGACATGTAAAAAACTAATATTTCAAATACTACATTTAACTAAAGGTGATCTATTTTTGTGGTGACATGGAGGAAAAAGATAGAGAGAAACTAATTATTTTTATTCAAAGGGTGTAGTGAAAAAAAAAAAAGAGAAAAATGAAAATGAGAGAGAGATAGAAATAAATTTATGAATAAAAATAAAATAATAGTGATAGGGGTGAAGACGGAGATAGAGTTGTAGACCTTGTACGAAATTTGAGGAAGAAAAGTAAGGAGAAAGTGAGACAAAAGATATAAAAGTAAGTTTTTAAAAAAATAAGAAACGCATGCAAAAAAATCCACTTTTTATCATCAGCTGAGTTGGCGATTGAAAGCCTAACTCCAACTTCAGAGGCTATCAGTTTCCTAGAAAATTGCTTCATATATATGCACATCATCCCCTTTTTTTTTTGCATGGATTGGAGATGCTCTCTATTTTTATTTATTCAGAGTTATCGTCTCCAGTTTCAAATTTGTACAGTGTACTCATAGTCATGCATGTAGGAAATCTTGGCAACTGGAAATCTTGGCGCCCATGAATCATTTCACGTGGCCTTCCTAGTAATATTTAGCAAGAGATGCAAATTATGCCATGATACCAGACCGTGTAGCTTCACTTCTTCACCGCTGCGCCACAACAAGGACACTTCGCGGTGGTCTTTCGCTTCACGCCACCGCAATCAAATTGGGCATACAATAAGACATTTATATTGGTAATCACATCCTTAATCTCTATGCGAAATGTGGTCATATGGAAACAGCCCATTTAGTGTTCGACGAAATGTCCCATAAGAATTTGGTAACGTGGTCTGCTTTGATATCGGGTTCTGACCAAGCTGGAAAATTCCGCTCTACGTGTGCCCTTTATGTGCAGATTCCAAAGCATCATATGCCCAATGAATTTATTTTTGCTAGTGCTCTTATTTCCTCTGCTGGTCTTAAGGAGTTAAAGCTCGGGCAACAAATTCATGGGCAGGTAGGAAAATTAGGTTATCAGTTTGTCTGTTTTACTATTAACTCACTTATTTTGATGTACATGAAATGTGGCATGTGTAGTGATGCATTTTCGATTTTTAGTCACGGCAGTTCTTCTGGATTGTTGAGTTTGGTTTCTTATAATGTAGCTATTACTGGGATGGTGGAAAATGAGCAAGTAGAGAAAGGGTTTGAGATCTTTAAGCTTATGGGTAGGCAAGGCCTGATACCAGATTGTTTTACTTTTGCGGGATTATTGGGGAGTAGTGAAGCTTCATATGATTTGTCAGTTGGAATGCAATTGCATTGTCAAACTATAAAGCTCGGGCTTGATTATACCACGTTTACAGGAAACAGTTTGATTGCCTTGTACTCGAAATTCAATTTGATTGGAGAAGCAGAGACAGCATTTAGGCTGATTAAGGAGAGAGATGTTATCTCATGGAATACACTTATTAGTTCTCATCATCACTTCAAGGATGAGAGATCGGAAGAGCACACGCTGAACTCCTTTTAAGGAGATGATGATGGACAGTAATGTGAAGGCTGATGATTTCACTTATGCTAGTGTACTTTCTGCAGCTGCTGGTCTGGCTTCCATGTGCCACGGAAGAGGGATTCATGCACATTTAATTAGGACAAGGTTGGGGTGGGATGTGGGTGTTGGTAATGCCCTTCTGAGCATGTATGCTAAGAGCGGTTGCATTGGTTATGCATGCACTGTTTTTGATGGAATAGAGTGCCCTAATCGTGTCTCCTGGAATAGTATTATTGCTGGATTTGCAAATCATGGGATTGCAGGGAGAGCAATTGAGTTATATGAGGAGATGAAGGGAGCGGGAGTGAAGCCAGATTCTATTACATTTCTCGCTCTTCTAATGGCTTGCAATCATTCAGGTCTTGCAAATGAGGGCCAAGCTTTTTTTAATTCCACGCTAGAAGTTTACAAGATTGATCCTAATATTGAGCATTTCTGCTGCCTTAATGATTTACTAGAACAAGCTGGGAGAGTTAAAGAAGCTACATAATGCATGACTAGATATCCTTTTGGGGACGATCCAATTGTTTTGGGCTGTTTGCTTTCGGCATGTCGACTGCCTGGGGATGTTATTGCTGGGGAACAACTTGGTAGAAGGCTTCTAAAACTTCAGCCTGTTACCAGTCACCTTATGTCTTGTTGTCGAACTTGTATGCTTCAGATGGCAAGTGGGACAATGCTGCAAAGGCAAGAAAATTGCTGTGGGATAGCAGATTGAAGAAGGAGCCTGGCCATAGTCTGATAGGGACCCTTTGAAACGTTTATATTAGGTGATTTTTCTTATTCAAGCATTTAGGAGATAGTCAAGTTATTCAGAACCTTGAGTTGTACAGATGATGAAGACGACCTAATTGGTGTCTAGTTCTTCACCTTATGTATATCTTTTCCGTTACCGAAAAAGGACAATTTACGCCTGTCTTTCTGCATATTTCTTGCAGTCCCCATTGCTCTCCACCCTGTTCCCCATCTCCACCCTCTCGCTCCATGTGCCTACTCCAAAACCCAAAGTGATTGATTTGCTGCGGCAGACCCCGCTGCTGTGATACCCACTGCAAAACACAAGGTTTTTCATAGTTTCAGATCAGAGCGGAAAAGGGTTGGTGGACGAATTGACAGGGATTTTGTTGCCCCCCTGCAAATTTCTTCAGGTATATATACAACCACTGTTCATTATAATAAATAATTTTTTTTGAATGGATAAATAATAGTATGTATGTATACATGGTAAAAGAATTTAATTCTGAATTTCAGTTGAAATTAACGGTATTATATGCTGCATTTAGACAAGCAGCATTCATGATATTTGAGGATAGAGAATTGAGTAATTTCTGGTGAATTTTATGCAAGTTGTAGCTATGCTAGAATTTAGGTTAGATTTATTTTCTTAGTTTGGAAGTGGGTCGTTTAGTTTGCGGGTAAGCAATGAATTTATGCATTTGTGTTGGTAACTAAGGCAGCACCGAGAGAAAGAAGAAGAAAAAAAATGGGGACTAGCCCTGCCCTATGTGTGCCACTACGGAAGATATATAAAAGAGTTAGACTGGTATCACAATGTGGCTAAATGCCTTTTCACCGTCTCATTTTGTTGACTGTTGGGTAATGCAGGATGGTGTCTTCTAAGTGTTTACTGTCATATGTATCTGTTGGAAAAATAGGCATTTTAGACGTAACTTTGAGTGCTATCCGATTTTTAAGTTTTGAGATATGAATTTTGATTTGTGTTCTCTTTATCGATAGTTTCAAAATCATATATCTATTTACCCAAAATGATTGTTGGGTGAATGAGAAATTGAGCCTCAAAATTTGTCACGAGAAATGAGTTTAAGTGTTGGAGAACTTTGTTCCACATTGGAAAAATAGTATTCCATTGACTCGTTTAAATTTGTTTACATTTATATAATGTGTAAATTCTATATCTGAGACATAGATCAGAAATACACTCCGAACCATTGAACTTGTGTGTGAGCGCAGCCAGCGTACACAAATGTCAGACCGGAAGTGGGCACCTAGTCTGATCAAGTTTTGTTAAAATAAGCTACGAATTCTTTAAATACTTAAACCATGTGTTGAAATGTGAAGAATTATAACGGGTGACTCTTGAGGATGTTGATATTCAACTCTAATGAATTCATATTTATTTTTAGGCTTTTTACATGCCTAGTATTGCCTATATAAAGGACCAAGTTTGACCTTTTTTAGAGAACGAATTCAAGACACGAATTCTCCGCATATTTCTTACCATACACTTCCTTATTGTGATACTGTTCGGGCACGTTTTCGGTTCGCCTGGGTAGGAAATTCGTTGCTCTGTTCTAGCAGTTTTCCTCCAGGTTTTGACCGTTGTATCATGGGAAACAGACGTCCAGCGTATTGGGGACGAATCTGTTTTAAGGAAACTGTGTTAAACACAGGCCTCGGTCTTTCTGTTTACATTCTCTTTATGTTCTGTTTCTAACAGAGGGCTCTGTTTACATTCTGTTCACGTTCTGTTTCTAATAGAAGGTTTTGTTTACGTTCTGTTTCTAACAGAGGTATTTGTTCACATTCTGTTTACCTTCTGTTTACGTTCTGTTTCCTAATAGAGGCTTCTGTTTTCTAACAGAGGTTTTTGTTAACATTCTGTTAACTTATACTGCTGAAGTTTCTAACAGTATCTAGCATGGATTTTAAGGCCGTGAATTCTCGCCACCATTCAAAATAAAGAGTTTTTTTTTTTTGAAACATAAAATAAAGGGTTTTTAATCTTTATGTTTTAACATGTTTTGTCGGTAAGAAATATATGATTTACATTAACCATCTCTTTTAAAAGTTTAAGAGCCACTTTCAATGTGTATCCACTGAAACCAATATGCCCCCTCCTATGCCGTTGCGAGTTGGGTTCATTTTCGAGCTTTGGTACCATTTAGATCTTCTTGTCTAGCGATTGAAGATGTTAAAAATAGGCCAAGTATGTTGAGTTATCAAGTGGTGTGGCGACCATCGAGTTAACAAGAAAATACTAAAAATGAGAAGAATTGAATTGAATTAAAATAAAAAAAAAGAGCGGAAAAAGATATGCCAAATGATCAAAGCAAATTATGAGGGTCAAAGTGGCTTCGGATTCATGATGAGGAATCTCAATTTTACAGTCCATAGGCCTCTTGGAAACAGCTTATTATTATTATTATTATTATTATTATTATTATTATTATTATTATTATTATTATTATTATTATTATTATTATTATTATTATTATTATTATTATTACTGCTGCTGGTGCTGCTGTTACTAATGGGGAGGATTTGTTCTGTTTGTCATACTTTTTAAGAATTTAATCTTAAATTTATTCACTTTAAAGCAATTTGATTAATCGCTAATGCTCTAATAAACTTCTGTTATTTTTGTAGCTTGCTAAATTTGCATAGCATTGTTATGTACATATAAGGTTGTAAACACACTCATGAATTTACGCACACCATCAAAAGTTGTCATTTTAAGAGAGACATGACCAGAAACATTTAAGTAAATGCGCAGAAGTGTTTAAAAATTTTTATACTTTGTACGTAGAAATAGTATTATTAGTGAATTTCACACGATATGGTCCCAAATTTTCACCATTACACATGTTGACTAAAATGCAATTTTGCTGTTTACATAAAAAAAATAAATAAATAATAAATAACAATGACCGATTAGGGTTTTTTTTAAGAACAATGACATGATAAGTTAGTATAATTCTCATAATGATGATATTTTATTGGTCATATATCATCATCATACTATTAGTACCGTAGGGTACTAATTGATAGTACTTGAAGATTTTCAAGAAAATCATAATTTTAGTCAGTATAATTAAATCACTGCTTTCACATGACTTCTATCATCAATAACAACTACAAAACTTATGCACCTCCAAATGTACAAAAATTACCGCTACAATTATAATCAAGTCAACTAATGGATTACAAAACGGGTATGAATTTTAGTACTCCAAAGTACCAAGTTGGTTAAGTAGATATAGGAATCTCAATTAATTAATTGATTAATTAGAATCTCATATCTAGTTGTTTCATTTCTCATTGCCTAGTTGTATTGAATTTTTAATACCCTTTTAAATTAATACTCACATTCCATGTGACTGTAGGAGCGAATGTAGGTAGCCACCTTCTTCCCTTACCACTCTTATTTTTGGAAAAATCCTTTTAAATTCTTTAAAACATAAAAAAAGTTAGTATTTTGCCTAATGGTCGCCTTAATTACCTCTTCTATTATGTTCTGACATTAATAAGTGCATGTATATATACACACTCTATAGAAAACTAAAATTTCACTAGTAGTGGATACATGCCGTCGCACCGGATGGTGAGTGCCCTGTGCCATTGTAGAGTACTAAAAGCGATGGATGATTCGATGACCACGACCATTTCCATTTACACGTTATTTACACTTTTTTTTTTAATTATAGATATATATATTGTGCAATGTCGTACAAAGGAAATGCCAAGAAATCTTGTGATTGGAGATTTGCCCCTTTCTGTCTCCAAATGTATTTTTCCCAGGAATCCAATTTTTCCCTCGGTTTAATTTTTGATTATTTTCCAATTGCACACAGAAAAGGCAAAAAAATCTCGATTCTTTCTGAATAAGGGTCTTTCACATAGATGATTTTAGCTCGTAGAACTCGAACAATTCCCCAATACTTTACCGGTTTTGGTTAATCGGGCATGTGAAAATTCCAGCAATCACCGTTAAGTTTTCATCCTTTCGATCAATACGTCACATTAATCTGACTTTTAGGCTAAAGGGTCTAAGAAAGATCGAATTTTTGCATAGGTATTTCTGTCTCCAGCACCTTTTTAAATTTGCAGAAGAAAATATGGAAGGTTAAAAAATGTCAACGTCACCAGTTCCTATGGCGGCTACAGCGACTGAAACGGCATCATGTTCTGAAGGCTCACGTCGTTTTGGAGGTCTGAGAGGGGTCCAATGGCGCATAGATTTGGGTATTTTACCATCTTCCCCTTCCTCATCCATTGATGATCTTCGCCTGGTTGCTGCCAATTCTCGTAGAAGGTATGCATATGATATGGTTTAGTTCAATTGATTCTGCATGTGCTTTTTGTTTATTAGATTTTTACTGTTTGATTAGTTTTGCCATTGGAAGTAATAGTATGTTCGTTTTTGAATATTCACTTCAATTTTCAGTGACCTGATGTATTATTGGAGCGTATTTATGGAATTTAGTTCATACTTGAAGGATCATCTGAGGTCCTTTTCTGCCTTTTTGGTTTAAAAGTAGTTATTATGGTGTTAATCAAGTGTTTACGCATTGACTTTTTGAAATTTGGACTGCCTTTTTCTTTCGGTGTCAGTGTAGTTGAACTCTTTGGCATTTTCCTTATGCCCCAGAATGTACAAGAGCTGAAATGAATAAACACATGTTTGGTGCGCAGGACCGGACAAGAAACGACATTAAAATGAGCAAGATTTGATTTTGTTTTCTTCCTAATTACTGCCCGGTACTACCTAATACTCCCTACCAAACATGCCATAAACATTATAATCATGTATCATATTTGACTGTTTCTGTTGCATACGTGCAGTGTATAATTCTTCTCGTACAAATTTTCTGTGAGATTGAGCTAATTTTACTGCAGCATATTCTAGAAAACTATCACTCATCCCTTAGTTCATCTTCCTTTTCTTTCTTTATTGCTTTGGTTTTTTTCCCCTTTTTAATCCTCTCCTTTTGTGATAATTGGACATAATAAAGCAAATATATCATTTGATCCCAAAAGAAAAGGCACGAAATTCTAATGCAAACTTGTATTTTTTCCATGCCCTTTAAGCATTTTGATTGTTGTTATTGCATATGCTAGATTTTCTGCAATTCCATGCGGAAGCCCTTTTTTCTTGTTAAAATTAATTTAAGAATTTCTGTAGGTACGCTACTATGAGGAAGCATCTTCTGGTTGACCCACAGGTTCTGAAGCTTGGAAGTCGTTCTCCTGATCCTGTCATGGACAATCCACTGTCACAAAATCCAGGTAGGATTTGACATCATGCATGCAGTGCCTCACTTTGACCTTGTTTCTCTTTCATTTTTGTGTTCATGAAATTCTCTTGAAGTGCTTTCGCTTTTTAACACCATTCCTCTAAGTTTCTTAACCGAGATTGATCGTGTGACTTCCTCAAATGTCTCTCTCTCTCTCTCTCTCTCTCTCTCTCTCTCTCTGTGGCATGAGCGATTATTATGAAGTTTATAAACTAATATGGCAAATTTAATTTTAGCCTCAGTTAGCGAACTATTTTTAAAAATAGACATAGATTTTGTTTGAATGAGTGGTTGAGAGTTTGTGTAGTATAAGTGGGTCCCATCAAATATGTAGATGTGATTGGTTTAACCTTTTAGAATAGAAATGGTTTGCTAACATGCACTTAAGCATTCCACACTCTTGTTTCTCTTTTGCAGATAGTATGTGGGGTCGTTTCTTCAGGAATGCTGAACTGGAGAGAATGATTGACGAGGATTTGAAGCGTCTATATCCTGAACATGGTAGCTATTTCCAAACACCTGGATGCCAAGGCATATTAAGACAGAATTTTGATACTGTGGTGCCTCAGACATCCAGAATACGGTTACAGACAAGGTAGATTGAATTTTTGTCTCTTTAAGCTTCATATCTGCAGTCTGCTGCTTCTGTTATCATCCGTGCTACTCCTGCCCCTTTGTATGTCTTTGTATTTCAAAAATAATTTCCTGACATGATGAGTTAATATCTTCTGAGATCTGGAAAATGGTGGCTTTAAGTATGGAGGAATCGCGCATCATGCATAGGCGGAATAGTTGAGGTTATGTTTAGACATGTATAGTTGGGAATTGAGTAATCTCGATTGACACTTAATCTCTATATAGTATTTATGTTATCTGTTGATGGGATACAACATTTATCTGCTGCCTTCAGGATATATATTTGGTATCCCATCACAAATTAAATATGGAAAAGATCAGAATGTTTGGTGCATTCTTGTGATGATCATTAAAACCATGTTGATTGCATTTAATCCCTGAAAAGCTTTCATCTTCTAATTATCAATGCTAAGACCATATGTTGAGGAATGCTTTATATCAGAAATTTCCGATATGACTGTACTTTGTAGTCTTATCTTTCTTTACTTAAAGATTTCTTTTCACTATTTATAGGGATGCACGAGCTCTTGGCACCTCTGTTATACGTCCTTCATATTGATGTGGAACATCTTTTGGAAGTGAGAAAAGTTTATGATGACCACTATATGGACAAATTTGATGGCTTCTCATTTCATGACACTGATTGGACATTAAAATTTGATTTTAAGAAATTATCTATGGAAGATGAGAGTGGATCTGTAAGACGTGAGATAATTGACAGTGTCAATGAACTTGATCCCAAGGTAAAAACAATTATTTTACTGAGTGATGCCTATGGGGCTGAAGGTGAACTTGGTATCATCTTATCAGAGAAATTTATGGAACATGATGCATATTGCATGTTTGATGCTTTGATGGATGGAACTGGTGGTGCTGTTTCCATGGCCGAATTCTTCTCGCCTTCTCCTTTCGGGGGTTCTCATACTATGTTTCCCCCCGTAATCGAAGCTTCTGCCGCGCTCTATCATCTTCTTTCCATTGTTGACTCATCTCTTCATAGTCATCTTGTTGAGCTCGGAGTTGAGCCCCAGTATTTCGCTCTTCGCTGGCTAAGGGTCCTATTTGGGCGTGAATTTGCACTTGAAGACCTTCTGGTAATCTGGGATGAAATCTTTGCTTGTGAGAACGCAACGATCTTGTAAACCTGTTAATAATGATGCTGAGTCCAATTTTGGAGTCCTTAATTCATCCAGGGGAGCCCTTATGTCTTCTTTTGCAGTTTCAATGATACTTCACTTGAGATCTCAATTGCTTGCCACCGAGAATGCTACTTCCTGTCTGCAGAGGCTGTTAGATCGTTTTCCAGATGATGTAAATCTTCTCAAACTGCTAGCTAAGGCAAAATCCTTGCAGACTCTAGCGCTAGATGCAATCAACTCGACCCCCCTGATTACTCATCCCAGGTTGCATGGAAGATGCGAGTCCCCAGTTACTAAAAGTCATATTCTTTCTTTAGATGCAACTTCTCCAATAACTCCACTGCATATGGTACAAGAGAGCTACTGGGAAGAGAAGTGGAGAGTTCTGCACATGGAAGAAGGTAAGGAAGGTTCTGTAACAAAACGAGTTCCTAACCTGAAGAAAGGGTGGTCAGAGAGGGTAAGATTACGCCTGTCTAGAGCAGAATCTGACTCATCCAAATCTAAAGCCACTAACAGAAAACAGGACAGGTCAGCTGAAGATCTCGAGAAAACTGGGGCATGGTGAAGAGTCTGGGTACAAGAATCCAGCTGAGGTCAATGGACAGGATGCTACTGATATTAACCTCTGTGCATCTGAACAAAGATGTTTGAGTGGATGTTCTGGGGGTGAAAGGAACTCATTCAATCTCTCAGATTCATCAAGTCCTGCCAGAGGTGATAATCACCACGAAAACACATCAGGAAGAAGTAGTGTTGGATCAAACTTTTCTGTTGATGAAAACGGTGCCGACTCGAACAATGTTCAGTTGTCCAGGGCTAACCCGGAAGACTCACCACTTCCAGTCTCAGATTTGGGCCCAACTGATGTCGCTTTAAAATCTATGCCAAATGAAAATTCTGTTGGAAAATCATCTACAAGCTTTAAGGAGCGAAAGCTTCTATCTGGTAGATTTCATTGGCTTTGGAAATTTGGGCGGAATGCCAATGAGGGAACATCTGGGAGAACATGTAATCCTGAAGCTGCAAAAGTTTGTGATAGTGGCAGTGATGGCCACAGTGTAACTGGCTCTTCTGTAGCTGATGGGCACACTAGCACTTCTGAAATGAGCAGGGAGGAGAATGTAGACCAGAAGTTAATGGTTAGCTTGAGTAATCTTGCGCATTGCATGCTAGAAAACATCCAGGTACTCGTGATGCTTAAAGTCACGTCTCATCAATAGTTAACTTTTTGTTTTTTTACGAGCATGATAATCTTTTATACCCTAGTAAACGGGACACCTTACTCCCAAATAACTAATTTATTTGCGACTCCATCCTGTAACATTTACCTTTTAAGCTCTTACCCAAACACGCATCAGGCAATAATGACCGCTAGAACATGCTAAGGGGGTGATATGCAATGGTTTGGAAGTACGGGAATTTGAATAGAAGAGGTGTAATAGGATTTCAACTTGCTATAATATTTTGCTGTATAGTCACAGTTTTTACACATTAAAGCATCTAATGCGTCACACCAACTCCCTCAATTAAGAAGAAAGACAGCAATGCCAATTTGGGTAGGAAATTGCTAACTTCGCAAGGAATAGTGCCCCATGGTAGGGGGTTCTGCTAACTTAGGATCGTGAGCGTCCCTTGGTCTTTTTTATTCCAAGTTGGCTGCAATAGTCAATTGAATTATTCTCTAGGTTAATGCTACTTATTCCAAACAATCCTTGATCGTTGGTGAACCCATAGATTATCTTTTCCATGGCAGGTCGTAGAGTCAGTTTTCCAGCAGGACCCAGGTCAAGTGGGACCATTGGAGAACTCTAAAAACAACATTGTTGGCAAAGGACAAGTTACAGCCATGGCAGCCCTTCAAGAGCTTCGGAAAATCAGTAATCTTTTGTCTGACATGTGATGTTGTAGTTAATTCTTCAATGTGTTTGTGTGTATTGTGTGCATACAATTCTTTTACCCAATTGCAAAGGAAATTGTCTTGCAGCCTTGTGTATCTATAGTTTGAAAATTTGATATGTATGAGATCGGAAGAGCGTCGTGTAGGATAATGTGATGAATTATATTATTCATGGCGATGCTGGACCGCTGGTTAGTGGGTGTTTGCTGAAAATTTTATATACGAGTGCATAAATACACGCCATGTTCCATAGCTTAATAGTGTGTATGTACAAAGAAATGTTCTATTATCTCCAACAGCATGTGGATTGCAAGCCACATTATCATTAGAAATATCTTACATCGCCATTGAAAACATGGACAATGTCTATCACACCGGTGTGCTAGACATTGTCTCTTCCGATCTATTTTTTATTGTTTTTGAATTTCTCTTATCATAACCGCTCATCGGAGATGCTCCAAGTGACAAACTAAAATATGCGTTAACAAGCGGCAACCATTAATAAATACTGTAATGTGGCCAGAACTTGCTTCCTTTTTTGTTGACCCAAAAGGCCTCTGATAAATGAGTTCAAAAAACAGTGAAATTTCTCCTTATTGAAATAGCAAATTTACAGCACAACATAAATAAAAGCACTAAAACAAGTTTCACAGACCAAATTTCACATAGATTTCCTTTCCTGATTCCATGCTAATAGATTCGTCCCTGTATCATAACAAGCATTATGGAACATATAAAATCATAACCATGAGAACTCTAAGCCCTGGTTGATCCCTCAGATCACAAGTCTAAATTCTATTTACATTCTACTCTATGTTATGAAAGCCTGGGAGAAGTGAAGTGATGAACCCAAAGACGATCATTTGGATCTCCTTAACAATTCCCCACCAGCGGTTCCCAGCCTCACCTTCCGCTGGTTCCTCAGCAGGTTCATTCTCAGTCCTATTTCCATCATGGACATGCAGATTCTCATTCTGACCTCCAGGCTGCCCCTCTGTCATGTTAAAAACAAATAACATAAGTATACTTTCTGTTTGACTCAAGAATGATGTTGGAATGTGGGAAAATGAAGTTTCAGAAATTTAAAAAGAAAGATATTCCCTTTTTTTTTTTTTTTTTTTGGGGGGGGATTGTG
>CAVNYN010283607.1:0-27570 GCA_963692815.1 Nyctanthes arbor-tristis | reverse complement strand
GGCCGCCGGGGGTGGGGCCGTTGGGGTTGATTTGTAGCAGCTTGTTTTTTTAAGCTGCATAGTACTGCATGATTATTTTCATCTTTTGATGGTTATCAGATGTGAACATCCTTGATTAGTATTTTTGGAGAAAGACATGCATGGTATTTCATAATTTTGTTGATAATTGATACCATTGAATATGAACTGGTTTTGGCTTAAACATGAAAAATCAGTAACTGAAAGTTCTCTTCTCATGAATGAGGATTGTGTTAGCTAAATCTGTATACATCAATTCATGGGTAGTTTTTGTCAACTGAAATTTTGTATGAAGTTCTCCAAATGCACATTGGATTACCAGCTATAGTATAGTAAAAGGTGGTGAGTTCAATCTCTTGGCTCATAAAGGTAGCACCTTTTCCTACATTGTATTACATATCCATGAAGGAAACAACAGATAACTTGTAGTAGCAGTAGCAGCAAAACAGTGATTAATGTCAGCAAAGCCTTATAGTGGAAAATGCAAGTGGAGCTATGCATGGTTAAAGCTTCCTAGAAAAAGCTTATCATAAATCTCTTATGTGTTTCACGGATATTTACCCCATCTTTTGTTCTTTTGTAGTGGAAGAAGAGGAGAACGAGGCGGTAGAAGAGGAAGCGCCGAAAGATGAGACAGAGCTAAGGAGAATAAAAAATGTTAGCGTATGTATTGGGATGGCTTCTTGCTAGGGTGGGAATGGAAGCTGTGCGGAGGGTGATGCCTTGTGTCTATTTCCATTCTCTGATTTTCATTTGGATTTTGTGGGAGTTTAGGTTAATTTACTGAGGTCTTTTTTTTTTATTTTTTTATTTTCTTTTCTAGTCTACTTCTAACTAGTATATCACTTTACGCCCATATGATGCACGGCAATTTTTATATAAAATTTGATAGTAATCTCAATAATAATTTGTAAAATTTTAAATTTTATCCTAACACAAAGAAGAAAGATAATAGGTACATTTCAAGACTTTGTCTACATGGGATGAAGTGTCCAAACAAAATTTTTAATTAGTAAACGAAGCCCTTAATATGCATGTCTTTTATTTTAGATGATCTCAGGATGCATAACGTTGTTCTCCAATCCATCTCAAATTTACATGGACTTAAAGTATATTTCATTTTTGCCCAATCGCTTCTCATTTACGGCTAAACAAGCTTTTTTAATATCTATATTTTTAAATTCAAAAACTTCCTGTTGGATAAAATTCTTTCTGGAAACTATTGTAATTCATTAGGGGCAAGTTTTTTGGATAAAATGGGTAGAGGGAAGGATAGGTATGGTTTAAACTTGTGTCTTCTCGTTTAAAATATGAGTACCTAATCATTATAGTATAATTAAAACCATTGGCCTATTGTCGTGATATCCGCATCCGATAGGTTGCGAATTGCATAGTTCTCTAGTCACATCATTAAAATATGAGTATTTAACCACTGCATTAAAAAATTTATGTATCCTCTTTATATAAACTTCAATTTTTGTTAATTCAATTTTCTTTGACAAATTTTGAGAGTGCAAAATTTAGAGGGTGTGTAAAAATATTGTACCATGTATACACACACAAATAGGTCCAGGGGAAAAGATGAAATATGCATAACACTTGTCAGACATCTGGTGGGATAATCCAACCAGGCGTCTCATAGGTAGATCAAAACCACACTTTCTAGATGTAAACAATGTGCTAAACCCCGTATGTTCATTCAATTGCACTATATTTTTACACTGTTCAATTCCAAAATAAACATACAACCACGTGTCCTGTTGACGTAGGAATTTTGCACCTCCAAGTCAGCAAGAAATGATTTAAGGGACAAATAGGTAAGACGATTTGAGAGAGACAGTTTCCCTAAGACTCAGTACACATGATATTACATCTTTAAACGAACACCTAGTTTATTGCTTGAAGCACTTCCATATTTACAAAACAGGTCCTCCACTAAGGTCGAGCCCTCCAAAACCGTTTGAGCTGAGATCGGGGTTAGCAACTTGAGCTTGGCCTATGCTTGAAAAAAGATACACAGGCTCCAAGTTTAACTGTCAAAACTCTTTTTTTTTGTTGTCTCTTGCTAGTTGTTTTTGGTTGACATAAGTTAGGAGTTTAAGAACGTGAAAAAAATAAAGTTTGCAGATAAATATATTACATTTGTACTTCACCCTGAATTACTCCAATCTAATATCTAAAACTCTTAATATGATCAAAATATTGAAGGCTGTTCACAAGTTGATACTCTATTTTAATAAGAACACATCTTGCACATTCATGATGATAATTTTTGATAACGTTATGCATTGAATTTGAATATGGTTATGAGAAATGAACTTTTAAACTATTTTTCCAATCCCACTTGAATCATCTCCATTGGATTTCTATCACTTTGGTTATCATCATTTCTTTGAAACTCACTTGGTAACCGTAATTGTTAACCAGCCGGCTTGTGTTGATCCACTTGTAAAACGTTAAAATAAATCAATAAATACCATTGTCCATGTATAATACTTCTCATTCAATACATACATCAATACATACTTTAATTAATTGTATTTTAAACCATGTATTTTTATACAAAATAGACTTGTGACAACATAATTGACATACTTCAATAAAATAACGTAATTCAGAGAATGTGTATCTAATGCATTGCCAATGATACATCAACACTGCACATGTAGAGGCTAATCAATATCCCCTTTTCACACAATTCTTTCTTTTGTATTTTCGATATTATCATCTACAACTTCATACAATGACGGACAACCCTAGATTCACTTCTAGTGCCAAATTGGATCTTTATTCATGCTGAATGATGAATTTGAAGTTTGGTAAAATATGAAGGCAAAATATAATGCTCGACTATTCAGAGAGGAAAAATAATGATATAAACATAAGTACGATGAAAATAATTGAAACTGAAGTGAACAGTTACCACTTTCTCAACCTTCAAACCGATGAAAGCCTAAATATTTTTACGTAAAAATCACACTAAAAAAACCAAAATTGTTAAAATGTAAGAACACATGCACTGAGTCGTTTTTTTATAACCAGGCAGTCTCCATCATAGTTTCCATAGAAAAACCTACCTAAACATAGCATCGTAACAAAATAGACAAATACCCCAAGAAAATATTAGTACCAATCATGCCATTATCTTGTTCCAATCTTCAAATTTGTCAATGCGTCTGAAGTTCGAAATTTCATGCAATGTGGGCGGCATCAGTACGCATCTCGACAAAAGAAACCACCAGTGTAGTTCATTGAGGTTTGCTTTACAATCTCTTTCATTCCAATCTCTATAGTTCTATAGATTCACAATTACTATAGATTTACAGTTTAACTTTAGAACTTCTTCTTCTTGCATTTATAAAATGGAAGACGAAGAAAAGCACCAAGAGGCAGGTCACGGCCAAGAAAAGGAGTTTCCACAAGGGGAGGCTGTATTTGAGCTCGCCAACCCTGCTTAGCACATTCTCCTGCAGTTAACAGCACAAGGAAACATTAGTTATCCCAACCCCTCCCACTGTCCCTGTTTGAAGTGAGCCTAAGAACCTTGCAAGCTATTTACACACAAATACACACGAAAAGAAGATAACATCAGTTAAAAGTATTTGAACATGATTAGTCTGAGCAATTTATATTTCAACTATAGAAATAAAATGCGGATGAGGGCAGTTAAAGTTCGCATTTGAGGAGCAAAACATACCACTGAGGAGAAATTACATGTATTTGCTACTAACTCTATCAGCCACTTTTATCACAAGCAAGAATGTGTAGCTTATTTATTTTTTGTCTACAAAAGATTTCATTCTATATAAGAAGTATTTAACTGCAACAGTTTTATCTTAAAGCTAAAAACAATATCAAAATGGACATAATATTTCCTTTCCATCAAGGAACTTAAATGAAATATCATTCAAAGTTAATAGAGGAAAGAAAGGGGGTACTGCCAGTTAAAATTCCAATAATAATGCAGTAACGCAAGAACATAAGACAAGTAATCAAAAAGCATGTATCCCTCCGCTTTGTTATTATAGGCGTAAAACCAATAAGACTGATCAAGAAACAGATTTTGCCACTTGGCGGAATCCTACCTGCAGTGGGTAGGTTTTTGCTGGAGACTTAGGGTACATGAAAAAATTAACTATATATAGACCATAAAACAAGTACAACAATTTATAAATGATAATATTCAATGACACCCCCAGAATGAGATACTCATTGGCACCCCCCAAAATGAGAACGAAGTGGGTGTTTGTTTTTTTACTATAAGTTGGTCAATTTAAGATTTATTTCAACTCTTGTTTACAATTTATAATGGAAAAAAACCCACACTATGCATCAGCTCAATAGTATTATTGCCTCTGGAGAAAAGTTCAGAGAAAATGGTAGTAGTTCAAAGAATGCAATTATACTATCTCAAGCTCCTGATATCTAGTTGTGGGAGACAGTTACATAAAGGTAGGAGGTAGTTCCATTTTTGTTTGTCATACCAGATCTACAAAATTCCATATAAATTAGAGTTTTTCTCCTTAACCTCCTATATCAAATGAAAAACAGCTCTCGAACGTAGCTTTAATTGACCAAAACAAAATTACTATTTTTTAGACTTTGCATGTGTTATCTGCTTGAAAGTTTACCCAATCATCCCAATAATATCACCCAATTTCTAATTGAGGAACATATTATTCACATGGTTAAGAATAATTATTGACTACCTTATATTAATGAGAGGGGTATTGGACCCCTTTAAATAATGTACGAGATCTATTTAAGGAGTGCTAATTTTATAAAGAACAATAACAAAAGAATAAAAACTTTCCTAATTCTAAATAGAAAACCTATTTTGACACTACCCCTCAACTTGAAGCATCAAAATGTGCTCAACTTGCAGGGTGAAACACAATACCTGACTACTTGAAATTGTCGCATTTAAAGTGCAACTCAAGTAGTTGAGTCTTCATCTTGTGTCAACTGTCATCCACAAGAGGTAATATCTAAAAAATAAAGTCGTGACCTCTAATTTATGGCCAACAGAAGTTACTCTGCAGTAGCATAAATGAGAATCTCTTGATCCTTTCTAAGAGAAGCTTGGTTTACAAGTAGGAAATCATGATCGATCGATGCCCATGGAGCGCCAAAGAAATAACTCAGTCAACTAAGAATGAAGTGTTATATAGTTCTTGAAAAGGTCACATATAGGTAAAGTTGTTGCTGAGAGAGTCACCATACATAGAATGTTCGACCACAAAATTTAAAATGGCTGAAAAGTAGTAGACTAGCAGCCAAGACGCAAGAGTGACGGCAGACTTGCATTGATGGCACACACATAGAAGGTAATTGTACTAAATCCTTAGCAATAGCAGTTGAGTTGTTAAATGAGATGGAAGTGGTTACTCAGCTCTGAGTGGACCATCATAGGTCACAAATGAAGAATAATATAGGTGCGAGATCTACAATAAAACAGTAATAGTGACATTCACATACTCTAGTCCAATCAATATACACCTAAAAGAAGTCCTGATTGGAAGTAACATCCCAAAACATCAATTAGCATTGGAACGATAAAGAGAGAATTGGACCAATGAGAAAACTGAAATAAAGGTCAAACCGCAAGAATCTGAGAGTTCATGGATTGAATTTGACTCTTCAGAAAGTTCAGGGGCCACTCTATTACAAACTGAAGTGGAATGGACTAAATCGCACTAATATGAAAGTCCAAAGACTAAAAAGCACTTCGTCAAATCTCAAGGTAAATTGGAAAATTCTAACACATAGGGTTATCTTACATGAGTAATGATCTGCCACTGCCAGAGCCTATGTGGCGTGCCAGATGACATCATGCCACATAAGCCTGGTGGCATTAAGTAGAACATTTTCATATCTTACACCAAAGTCCGGGACTAGCATGCAAGTATTTAAAAACCAAAGCCTTTCTTCTTAAAACTCCCCTACCAAATCCAAGCCTTCTAGAATTAAAAACGAAAAAACTCAAACACCAAATTCGATCTGTAGCAACAGCTTCTCTGCCATCTTCCTCATACCACTCTATCTCTACCATTGTCATCTTCTTCTTTACACATCCCTACACTTGTGTCTTGATATTTTTTCCCGTGAAAATTCCATCCGCAATCAAGAGAGTGGCCAAGAGAGCACTGCAATCACTGGATAGAGAGTGGTCACCACAACCATGAATAAAGGAAGACCAGTCATCTTGTAGTAGTTGTGTAGTCGGAAACAGCTTGATTCTGAACAAATAGCTCATCAAAAGTGAAAGAAAGGTCTCCAGATCATCAGGAAGAATCAAGAACAGGTCACTGGAACCTGTTGCCGCAAAGAAGAGGACTTCGCTTTTCTCGCTAAGCACTAAAAACTTTGCCAAACCATATACGACCCTTTTCCAAGATTTCAAAAGTATTCGTATGGAGATTTTTATTTAGGATAAAAGTTGAGTTTAGGGTTTTCATTCATTCCTAATTTCAGATTCAAAATTTGAATGTAGTGATCGTAAGGCTATATGAGCAGTTCAAAGTATGTTCAGGCTGCTCACTGGAACGTGGAAAAACTACAAATTTAACTCAGCAACGTTGAACTTGGCTTTGATACCATGTCAAAAAATAATTCCTGACTACCTTGTATTGACGAGAGGGGGTGATGACCCCTTTAAATAATGTAAATTTATCTATTTGAGGAATCCTAAATGTATACAGAAAAATAAAAAAATGAAAAAACCTTTCCTAACTCTAAATAGGAAAGAAGCACGAAGCTCCAATACACGTGGAGGAAAAATAAAAGGGGAAAGGAAAGGTAGCTAAAAGTAAAAATGTAATGAATGAAACTTACTCTATGAGCCACATTCTGCACCATACGTTCCTGTTGCCTAGCAAAGATGTCCTGAGCATAACTATACAGCTGCATATCTAGGCTGTTTAGAGATATAATTTCCTGCAATAGTTGTTCAGGTACGTTTTGGCGAGCCTGAAATTGTGAAAGCTAACGATATCAATAGCAATGATGAAGAGAGTACATAGCATGAAAGTTACAAGGCTGACAGCAAATTGAAAGACTACATGAGAGACCAATTCATACCTCTTTCGTGAAGTTTGCAGGAGAAATTCTTTTCAAAGATTTTGCACGTCGCTCTGATTGAGAGTTCCGTAAGCTAGAAATACAGGACTCGTACGATTCCATAAGTTTTGCAGCATCCATCTATTACAGAGGCAGGAATAACTTAAAACTGCTAAAATGAAAAAGGAAAAATGTTGGAGGTGGGAGGATAATCTCAATGTTAACATGAGAAAATTCAATTGCTTGGGCTGTACATTAGTATTTGCTGCTTCATCCTTACTAGGTAAGGATACTTTCTTTAGCTTTCTGTAGGAGTTGTTTTCCTGTAATTTGGCAGAAAAATAAACATCAGTCCCAGAATTAAATAGCAAAAGGTTGTCAGATGCAAACTTGCAGTTGCTTCTCACTTGATGATTTTCGTCAGAGCTGGAATTTGGAAGCAAGGATCTCTTTTCTGTAGCAGAAGTAGAACATGGTTAAGGGTGTTTCAATTGAAATTGAGATACTGATGCAAGTTCATCCCTTCTCAATCAGATAGATTTCATATATAAAAGCAGTTGACAATAACTTTTTTGGAAATTGGCTATACTTGTCCCCCCCGGGGGGGTTAGAGGTGGTCTAAAAATCTCCTCACCACCTAGTGGAAAATCGTCATGATCCAATTCAATATCGCCGAGAGGTAATTCATTTATTGAATCTACAAGTGAAAGATTTATCACCCCTATGGGATTAAATCCTGACTTATTTTGAAGTAAAGAGAACATTGAGATTACAGAAGTAAACATTCTTGCATTTTTTGCTACTGCATTATTCATTCTAGTTTCTATCACTTTTCAAATAAACAGTTATGCAAAAATGGTCAGTCAAGAAAATAATTAATTCAATTGAATTTTTCAAATTCATTCATTTGAATGAAACTTTCTTTCTGAATTCTTATAAAAAATGGACAAAGAAGCACGAAAAGGATTCCAATATTGAGTCTTCAATTAAATAAGTGGACTATAATCGGCAGTATTTTATGAATTCAATAGTTCGGTAAGAAAGAAGGATTCATCTATTTTTTTCTTACCATACTACCTATCTCCGTCTTGATTACCTACCTGGCCTATGTATAAGACCAAATCCATTAGATTTCTAAGAAAGATTACTAATCCTTAACTTTCCAAGGAATCATCCATCAGTGTTAGTGAATGACTAATTATTTCAATCTTTTCGAGTTTGGTTCCATAGGAGCAATTGCAAAAGATTGGGAAATGGAACCATCTGGTTCAGGGTTCGTTCTTTGTAGCTACAATTTTAGCTTTTTAGGTGAAAAGTGATTGTTGTTTGAAATGTGTGGTGAAACAGTGAGGAGAGGTTATAGGGAAATGTGAAAAATTATTGTTTATAGAGGACGTGTGGTTGGCATGAGTTTGATTTGTTGATAGATTTTGTAGGAAAAAAAATAAGTCACGGAGAACAAGCCCTTAATCGTTCTTAGCCATGAAATGATCATCATGGGGTGATCCTTTTTGTCAAAAAATGGATTTTATTTCCAGAATGTAATCTTATTGGAAGTGTCCATAACTAGATCATCCTTCAAAACCTGTCACACCTAGAATCTGATGAAATTGGATGATTTGAGACAGTATTTTGTAAATAGGTAATATCTCAAATATACTAACCATTCTTTATTTTCCTATCATCTGGAAGGGATAGAAAATATATTGTTGTTTCTTTCTGAAATCTAATCTCGATGACTATATCAGACTGAGGAATCCAAATTGATTTTTTAACAAGTCGAACAAAAGAGGGTAAGGACTGCTCAATAAATTTCCTTTAAGCTATTTGAGAGTTATCCAACTTGAGTTATCATCAGTACGATTGGTTTCTTTTTCTTTCTCAGGAAGGAAGAGAAAAGGACTTAAATCATAGTCCAGACGAATCATCTCTTAAGTACATCAATTAGCAGGTACGAGATGATTAACGTCGGACCCTAAGGACAAACGATGGTTTCACCCATTCAAAGCAATGTGTGAAGGACGCAATTTGTGTGAAGGACTCTCTTTAACAGAATACTCCCTCCGTCCCATTTGTATAGGCTCATTTGACTTTTCATGAAGATTAAGAGTAGTATTGGAAACATACATTTTGTAAACCGTGTTACTAATTTACGCTTATTTAATGAGTAAAATTTAAAATTTGATAGTTATAACAAAGTTAAATAGAGGTATATTAGTAAAGTAATGTAAATTTGACTTCTCAAGAAAGAAACAAGCCTATCTGGGACATCAAAAAAAAGGAAAGCAAGCCTATATACGTGGGATGGAAGGAGTATATCATTTCTTACTAAGGAGTCATAGAAGGGAACTTCCCATGTGAGATACCTCACGTGCAAACTTGTTTTAAGTAGTTCTACATGTGCGTCGTACAAATTACTACACTATCCGTTGTATTTCTGTGAGTCCTCGAGATGGGTTGATGCTAGAAGGATTTTTATCCAAACATTAATTGGTCATGTATTAGTAGATCATCATATACATATGGGCAGATAATAAATTGCCATTGTATGTCCCATTCTTCTACCTTTTCGTGGAATTCAAAGATTCTAATAACTATTACCTTGACATCAAAGAAGATTTCGACTCAATTCTTTATTTCTATCCCAGTTGATCCTGATCCGACTTTAGAAGTATATTGATTTTTCCCTAGTAATGAAATAGTTTTCCCTGTAAATACTGCAGATTTTATTCCATCCATAAATCTATTTTCTTTCCTATAGGTTGGCCCAAAAGCACCGAGAAATAATTATGACTTAAAAAATCAGGTTAAACTCCTACTGAGAACTAGCAGGCATAAGCCACGAGGAGTTAAACTAAATCCAGCCAAGTTAAGCGAAAGGGATTAAATGATAATAGAACCCATTCTTGTAAAAAAGAACTCTGGCTCATTAATAAATCAAGCTACTTTAAGATCACGGTTTTCTTATAACTAAGAGAGAAGGCAACAAAAACACTTTTATCTTGGGCAACTAGCATATTCAAAAGTCTGATGACAGGTGAGCACCACAGTGAATAGATTTAGAAACATCTTTGTCAATCATGCAAAAAACAGTAACAAGGAAGCCTGAAGCTATTTAACATCCAAAACTTCAAAAATTTCCTCTCAAGCTTGTTATCTTTTAAATTTATTAGTTGTAACTTGCAAGAAAGAGATAATTGACAGATTAGCTAGACCAGTTGCTGATTACTAACCCAGACTTGTGTTAACTGCAACTTCTGAGCTGGATCTTGATTTCATCAACTGAGCCATCACCTCTGCACCAACTAAATTTGCAAACATTGTGGCAGACTCTTTGTGCTTCTCAGTAAGTCCGACAAACAGCATATTATCCAATCTCTTCTGAAAATTACAATGATCCATTGCTATTCAAATTTCATATAATAAGGCAATAGATCAGATAGTATTAATAGAGTTACCTGTGATTAATGAAACCTTTTATCATTACCTTCACAACTTCAAGCACATATTGGCCAAGACTCTGATACTTTAGCACACAACGGCGCACTTCATGTGACTCGGCTAAATAAGAGTTGTTTGTAAGTCCTGCAATCTACAGATCGAAAATAAAGTCAGGTGAATATTTTTGAAGTCTAGATTAGACATGCTACTTCTGAGAAGCACATCTTATCACAAATCATATGTCAATACTGATCATCTACTTTATTGTTAGTTGCTACCCTACTTGCTTTCTAGCATGTAGTTTCAATCTTTCTCATGCCAAATTTAGGACTAAATCTACCTCTAATTGCAGAAAAGAACTCAAGTTTCCTTATAATAAAATGTAAATTACAACACTTCCAACGAATCACAGGCCTCCAAGAAAATTTAGAGCTTGTTCTCCACAAACTTTTTTTGACAACTAAAATTTTCAACAAATCAAATCAACACCAACCTCACATTTCCTATAAATAATAATTTTTCACATTTCCCTATAATTTCTCACTTTTTCACCACACATTTCAAACAAAAATCACTTTCTAACAAAAAACTTAAAAATTTGCCATGAAGAACGAACCCTTAGATGACTTGATATAAAATATTTAATATTCTACTCATGTCTTAATGAAGCAATTTGATTCTATCTTATTCCAACAGTTCAATGCTTTGACACTTACAGAGAACACAACATTTTACAACTCTATTCAGTGCCAGTTACCTTTGTGCGTGTCATACAATGCCCAAAAGTTGCATGATATAACTGGTCAAATATTTAATTCTATAGGTTTCCTGTTGATATCACCTGCATTCATAGTCCCACACCAAAGTATTTGGTATCTCACTGTAAATTAAAAACTATTAGCTCATTCTGAATGATTTTAGCCCCATATAACTCAACTCAAATGCCTTGACAAAACCACGACCAATAATATTCCCACAGATAGAGCAATCTGATTCTTAAGGAAAAGAACCAGGAGATAAGAATCCTCCAAACACCATTAGAGCCAAGATTTTTAAGGAATATCTGCAAAAACTTTAAGAGAATACTTGAAGAAGACTTGATAGTTTTAATATTAAGAAAATACGTGTGTATAAACTCATGGTTTTGGACTCTATTTATACTACTAACGCATTGAATGCATATGGTCCTTAACTACTAATGAATGAAAATGACCTTTTGTATTTGAAACTTATTCTAATAACTAATTCACTCTTAATTGCATAATTACTCACTCTTAGCAGCATAATTATCCACTCCTTCATAATTAATTGCATCAACAAATCTGACCCTGTACCATATTTTAAACTGTAGACATCATTCAGTGCTACTGTAGTTGTAGGAATGATATAATACAAACTTCAGAATATGTTCAAAATATCGAATCAGACACAAAGGCACAATAAAAACTCCAACAAAGATTTAACATCGAACTATGGAACTTCCATTTTCTAGATAGGACTTAAAAAAGGTTAACTTACAGGCATCATAGAATGTGGACCTGTTCCTTCATTTGTAGCAACAGATTTTTTTTTACCATGCGTGCAATTGATGATGACACAAGTACTTAATCATCCTAACTAGAAAACTCACAAGCTTGTTGAAGCTAATTTTAAACATAATATCTGAACGAGATTAAGACAATATCAGTCACATTGTTTACTAAATTTTATTTATTCATCGCCAAGTTAGCCCCTATGAGTATTAAACTTCTTGATCAAGATGGACTAAAGACACAAATGGGATCGATCCAAGTAATTGTATTTAACTTATTGTTTAGGAAATGTTGCAACAAAGAAATGGAAGCACCGTCTCTTCAGTGGAAGCATTCTGTTATAGTTTGTAAATCCAAGCTACAGTTAAGGCCACCAAGAGTAATTCTGCAATTACTAGCATCTTATATAAGATCAATCTCTCATTTACTCCAATATTTGAAAGAACAAAGGTAAAACTAAGTGAAACAAAGCCAACTACAAGTTCACTGCTGAAAGAGAACTTCATAGGGATCTAACTGGAACAATAATAAACTTGATTGGGAATATAATTAGTTTGATGTGATTGCGGTTTCAAGTACAACATAATGTTGCAAGTTAATATGCAACAACATTGTGATGGGTTTTCTGCATCAATTGTTTATTTCCTAAACCTCAACTTTGAGAATATAAGTGAAACAACTTCTTAAGATTTCAACTTACAGAGCAGTTGACTATAATACCTGGAAGGTGGCCCCATTGTGGATGATCTCTCGAGCAATAGGATCATTAATGTAATCATGTAGGGGCATCAAGATTTCTTCCATAGCATATGAGTCATTAGTTATGATATAAGACTGGCCTTTGCTAATTCTAGCATCCCTCTGGATATGAATATGAAATTCATGTTAGGATACATTCTCAACAGAGAAAGATAACAATATAGGCTGTATATGGAAATGATCCAGGAATCAACTTTTTCGACATTCATTACAAAAACACTCTTTAAAAATTATCTTTTTTATTTCCTGTTTTAACCACACATTCTACCCCACCCCACCCCCCACCAAAAAAAAAAAAAAAAAAGACTTTTTAGAAAATTAAGAGCTTGTTTGATACTCATTATTTTTCCCATTATAATTTCAGCTATCACTGATCTGACAACTGTTCAACTATCATCTCACATTTCACACTTCAATTAAATCTCTACCACTCATTTCAACTAATTATAATTTACCATTATAATTTACTCTCATAATGAAAATCAAACAAGCACTAAATCTCGAAAAATCAGGATCATACACCCTATAGAATCACAGGATGGAAGAAATCAAAGTTCTAGAATTTTAAGATGCAAAAGAATGTTTCCTGCCCTGGTCGTTTTTCTCCTCCAAATTTCAACATCATGTGATTCACTGCTAACTTTAATAGAATAGAGGACACATGCTAGGTCTGTAACTACTATTAACCACCATATCACAGATGAAGAGAATGGAAGTACCGGATTGCAACATTGACACTACAATGAGAATGAAGTGAGAACCTAGAGAACATCATAATGTAGTGTATATGTTTACAGTTTCTTCCAGAACCAACAATGTCTGATGGAAGCAAACTTTTTTTAGAAAGATGTGGAAAAGATTCAAGCTCCATTTTGCAATCAACTATAATTGGCCAATTATGATTATAATTATGATTGGAACATTTTGGCAACGTAATATTATTTGACTGAACCATTTTGCCCCCTTTTCTGGGGAAAACACATCAATTGTGGCCCCGTTAAAAAGTTATCCATAATATTGACTTTCAAAAGAAACAGCGCACCAAAGGATGCCACGTGGCCAAAACAATCCATTTATAATTGGTCACCAAATGGCATCTCAGTTACAGTTTGCTAATTGTAGTTGACAAATTCCAGTCTAATGTTAGCTAGTATATTCAAAGAATCAATTATGAATATCACAAAGTGGAATGAACAAAGAATGAAGCCAACCACATTTCTGAAGACCATAACATCATCAGAGGATGTAATCACAAAAAGGACATATCTGCCAGCCCTACATCTTCAAGATATTTGTAGTAAATTTAATAACCACTGGAAAGACAAGCACCATCATAGATCACAATCTAGAAAATCGTCATTTACATGGCTTCGTTAGTTGATTTGAGAAAAAAAACAAATTGTAAGATAATGGCTAAGTTGTCAGAACAAAGACTCTGGAATCCTGATGGTATAATTTACTTCCACAAAAATGTACACGGTACTTGATACAGCACCTACACACACACAAAAATAGAGGATGAAAAGTCCAGAATAGATATTGCAAAAGGATGAAGGAGAAAAAAAAACATAAAATAAGTTATTAAAACTAGTTTCAGAACATACTCGGGCAAATAGATCATCTCTCATCCAAGGAACTAAATATTTCCATGGCCAGATGTCCAGTGTGCTAACTCCAGCTGTCTTAATACGTGCACGTTTTGCCATTCTCGCCAGAGATATTAAGTCACGGTGTACCAAAAACCTAGCAGCTACCTCCACCGAAAACTCATAAGTGCTAAAGACACGATCAATAGGGTTTCTTAGTATTGTAACTACTGAAGTTTGCTCCTTGGGAAGTTTGAAAATCATGCTATAGTCGTCATGTGTACTTAATAACCGGCAATTTTTTCTGGTCATTGAAGCCAAAAAAAGGGCTTATACATTCTGAGAGGAAAATAGGTATAGGAATATGGTATAATATGATTAACTAATGATTGCTTCCAATGGAACCAGTAGGTAGCATCATCTTTCCATTTGCCAGTCTATTCCAAGTTGTGACCGTCATGAATATGAAAGCAAATCAGAGAATATCAAATTGTATTCACCTTGAAGCAAGCAGAGAACAAGTTCTATAAAATGACACGACTAGGATGGTGTAGCTTAAAAAATCTAGCAAAATCTCGTAAAAGTTAGCCAGTCAATTTATCTGTCTCAGCATGTATATCTATTTTTACATCAGAGTCAAAACATTAAAGTACAGTACTTCCAGCATTTCCAGGATGTCATCAAATGAGCTTGAGGTAAGTAATCCCGAAACAAGTATCAATCCTAAACTCCATCACAAGCATATACTCAAGTACTAATGTAAACATCTGGTAGAGGTAGCTACAAATTACTCTTTCGGATTTAGACCCATCCACTCTCATCTTCTATGCATGTCATGTTCATTGACAACCGACTTCTGAGAAGTTAATAACCAAGTTCACATGCATCTGTGATATTGGCAAATGGAAACTAGTTCCACAAAAATGCAGTTAAATTGTTCTCATGCACTAGCAACGAATTCCAGCATGGATTAATGAAAAGGAAATTAGAAGTGTTACCTGGGATCAAACCTTAACTTATCATAAGAGCGTGGACATTCTTGGGCATTTGCATAAAGTTTCTTCAAGAAACTGCATGTGAAAAATCTGGAAATGAGCATAAAGCATCTGCATATGCTGTGAAGTATGATATCTTATACAAGACTTAATTTAATATCTTTTCTTCCTCTTGCTTTTTGCACAAGTGGTTTGAGGTCGTGTACAATTTAACACTAGACAAATTTCAAACTTACCAATGTAAATAACTTCGCCCTCCAGTCCGAGGTACATGAAGGAAAAAAAGCAAGTCATGCAATTCGTGCTTGACATTGTTAACTTCAGAATCACTGGACAATAATGCCCACTGCTTGACAGTACGCTCACACTGCTTATAACCATCTTCTGTAGCAGCAGCCTTAGCTGTTATAGTGAAAGCTGGAAAGAAGCAAATGAAAATATAAACTAAATTGAAAAAATGGAAGTCAAAATTTAATTTGCCTTGTATAAGTGCTCACATGCTCAGACAGGTTCCTACACATACAAACGGACATCCTATTCTCTGTTTCATAACGATCTTAGAGCATCTTTAAGAGCTTGCTCTAGAGCTTGCTCTAGAGAGCTTTATGTAGAGTAGATTCATTAATTAATGAATTAATTTTTTTTGGAGATGTGAATTGGAAATGGTAAAAATTAATTTTTTTGGAGAATATGCCTTTGGTATTAAAGTTTGACTTGTTGACCAATTTTGATTTTAGATAAAGCTCCTTAGAACAAGCTCTAAATGTACGATGCTCACTTTTTAGCAGGTCAATACTTAAAATCACACTCAAATAAACTCTACTTTAATTTTCAGAAATAGATAGTGGGTTTAGCTCTTCAAATTTGGAGAGGCAAACACGCTCAGTATAATTTAATGAGTACAAAATAACAAAAATAAAGATACCTTTGAAAAAAGCAAAAGATTTTGTTGGAGTGTATCAAAACATTTAATCTTCAAATCTAAAGATACTCTCTAGTATAGAGAATTCTCTTCAGATGCTCTAAGCCACAGTTTCTAAGGCCATCTCCTGTGTATAGCAGTATTTGGTGTAAAATTGCACTACAACTTAACCCCAAACATCACATGAAAACCATCTAAAATTCATCTATTTACTTGGCATAGTATGCCAAATTAAGTGCAAAATGCACTTCAAACCAACCCCAAGTGTCATACCAAATTTGGTGGAAAGAAGAGTGTCGCGTTGAGTTCATAATCAAAAGTTTCGGGTAATTTCATAATTCCATTTTGCCCTTTGATTAAACTACAACAAAATTCTACTTCCCTCTTATATCTTCTATTACATAACGATTTAATTTTATTACACTTGTTTTATTTTAATTAATTATTTATATTAATATTTATAATAATTATTCGTGATACACTTATTTTAATTTTGTTTTTAATATTATAATTTTGAATACAGTATTTTAAACATCTCTCATTGTGCCAGAAAGAAGAAAAGAAAATTTTAGAATATGCGAACAAACCCCACATTCGATAGACATAGAATAGGATAGAAGGAGGATTTATGAACTATGAGATATATGACTAAAACCTAATTGGTAACATGATAAAATGGAACTTTAATTTCTTTAAAGTGGTATCAGCGCATTACCATAGACTCGGTATGTGGAGGCACAAGAAAGATCTTGAGTGCACAAGAAAGATCTTGAGTGTAGCCTAACGAAGAAAGTGCATTCCCCATTAGATTGTGATAAGAAAAAAACAATGATTAGCCCTTAAAGCATTTGTGGTAAGCCAGTAACCCTGATACTAGAAGGGTAAAGGTTTGGTACTAAAAGGCCGATGCACGCCTAAAGATGGCAACTAGGAAGATCTAAGGCAAATCGACCATGCACAGCTTTGCAGTCCATCTATTGTGTGGTGGGACGAAAGGAGGGGATCGGCCTTTTGCTTTGCTAATTCACCTATTTACTTTATTTTACAGTTTTTTATTTTTTTACATGTATTTTACATTATTTATTTTTTATTATTTTCCAAAATTAAACAAATCAATACGAGAGAAGTCAGGGCAAGGCACCCTTGATCTGCCCCACCATGTGGGTTTGAGAGCAAGTATTTTTTCCACCACTGTACTATGCACAAGAAAGATACCAGGGGTAGCAGAAAAAATGTGAGGGGTCTTACAATTAGATCGTGATTCGTGATAGCTGAAAAATCTACCATTAGCACATAAGGCAGATGCTAGGCCCAGGCACAGTTGGGCTGGGTCAGTTTTGACCTCAAACTGACTCAAGTCAATTTGGGGTTTTTGTAATCAAACCAAACTGACTTGAACTTAGGAACTGACCCAACTCAATTTAGGTCGGTTTTCTGGTTTGGGCAGGCCTAAAAAATGTAGAGTAGAATTGGTGAAACCGTGGAAACCTACACAGAGAGGGAAAAAAAACTTTGTATCTTGATTCCTGAAATGGAAGGCGAAGGGGCAGCAACTTTGTGGGTTTGTATTTACAGACAAATTTACACGAAGAATAATAGGGGCATCTTCATTCTTCCTCTTCTCATTTTGTATAGTGGCATCTTTAAATTTCTTCCTCTTTCACAAGATATATACACATCATCTTACATCCAGAAGGTGGGAGGCAAGGGAGCAGGCCGGTGGCGAGCCAAATAGAAAATGGAAGTCGGCGTGTTATGCAGTGGCAGCGGTGAGCTAGAGAATGAAGCACAGTTGGCGGTGGCTTTAGAATTAGAAGAAGTAGTGTTCATATTGTCTCATGTATGTGAGGACTGAGGTATGGATTCAGTAGTGGTGTATCCACCTCCAAAATCATTCTCTTAACCTTAGCCCATTCAATTACGTGTTTGGTAATAAGGGGGGAAAAGGAGCAAAAAAGATAGAAGTCGAATTGGGTGGTTTAGAGCAGGTCAGTTTGAAGTCCGCTCAGTTTGCAACTTCAAATCCTGTGACCAATCTATAATTCCCCAAAACCGAAGCGGGTCAGTTCGATCTGTTTCGCTGTTTTGGTGGTTCCAACGCCTAGGCCTGGCAGATGTGCCCACGTGAAGCAGTTTCCTTAAAGCATTGGAAGAGTTAAGGCTTGATAATGCAGGCACTCATCCCTGATATGAGGAGGAGAGACATGAATAGATTTACGGTTCTGGTACACCAAACGGCAGGGGTGGATGTAATGTGGGGACCAACACAGGCTATAGTCTGTGCAGTCCCAAAAAAGTTTTAAACTTTATGAAGATTTTTTTACTACTGCATACCCAAAGTTGAACTAAATTTTCTTTTAAAATACTTTGTGTCAAAAAAATTCTAGAACCACCCATGCCTAAAGCAGTTAATCATTTGACATGGAACCTCAATCTTCTTGCAAAAAAGAAAATTTGTTCTTCTAGATAGTATATTGAAGACTGGAATTGCAAACGAAAAGAGAGTTCCTTTCTAGTGAACTTATGAGGATTTGTTTCTTGCATAAACAAAAACCATTCTTTTAGAGAGTATTGAACACTGAAATTGTGTTTTAGAAAAAAAATAATTAAAATGAAAAAGAATTTCTTTCTAGTGAATTCGTGTGGATAGATGATAAGCATAAAGTTACCAAAACCATCCAAAATTAAGTAAAGCATACCACATATAAGAAGCAGTACGAAAGGCCCCAACTTCAGATTCGACCAACTCATCCCAATAGAAGCAGAAAAAAGCAAATAAGCATCAACAAAAAGATCAAACTTCTGTAGTCTTCAATTCTCACTAATGCAAAACAGAAACCTGGAAGGGGAAAAAAGAAAAAAAAGAAAAAAAAAAGACACAGGTAAAACATCAAACACCAGTCGCACACATTAATACATCTTTACGTCCAGGGCAGAGCCACCTGGCGTCCAGAGGGGGCAATTGCCTGCACTGGACTTTGGTCGTGGCGACCACAACAACAATTCAAGGTATTGGCAGAAAATATTGGTGCACAACGAAGATTAGCGTAAAGAAAGAAAAATGCAAATCCAATTCCTAGGAGCTAGGAAAAGAAAATGAAGTAAATCTTATAACTGGATTAGCACACAAATAAAGCAAAGATCCATCTGCAAATCATTTGGTGATGAAGAACAGAGGAAGGCGGATTACCCAAGAAATCAATGCAACACGATTGACACCTTCAGTTGAATGATATTGATACGTCTTCCCTTTCTCCCTAACCCCCAAGTATTTCCAAATTTGTGCTTCGTCCCGACCAAACAGACCTCTCTACTAGCCAACCGCCCTTTCTTTTCTTTTCATTTTCTTTTTCCTCCCTTTTAAAGAAAGATAGCATTTATTTTATTTTATTTTATTTATTTATTTATTAACAAGGGGGAGATAAATGGGGGTGAATGAGGGATTCAAACAAGTATTCCAATTGTTAATTCACATTTTAGGTGTGAGGTTTGGGTTCGAATCTCATCCTCCCCACCCCTACTATCCCTCCGCTCCCCTAGTCCTCCTTGTATCCAAAAAAAAAAAAAAAGAGTGGGGGTGAATGAAATTGAGGGAGGATGTCTTCGCATTCGATTTGAATCTTCATATTTTGTATCCACCTATTACAACATAATAATAAATAAATAATAATAACTTGACCTACTCTTTTATTGATTGACAAATAAATTAGTGGGTTCTTTTGATAAAAATCATATTTATTGACAGTAGTTTGAAAAATATACTATTATTTGAAACTATTTACAAAATTACCCTTTTCAATTGTTAAAGTACCCTCATCAAATTTTAATTAATTTCAAATTTTTATTAAATATAATTATAATAATAATTATTTTCATTATTAATATAATTTTATATAATTATTATAATAATATAGTAATAATTTTGGTTTTCTACACCATCACGGCCACTACACCATCACCACCACAGCCACGCCACCACAGCCACTGCCACTAAGCCACCGACATACAAAATTAAAAAAAAAAACAATAACAAAAAGAGGAAAAAAATGAAAAACCACATGTAACACCAAAAAATTTGGTAACAAAACGCCTCAGAATCATTCTTAAAAAAAATGGTAACAATAACCGAATAACATAATAAATCACTTGGAAAGTTTTTAGAAAAGGATAAACACTAGGAAAAAAAATAGCATGTTAAGAGTGTTACCATTAAACCAAACATTAGTAACAAAAGGAAAAAATGGAAAATACATCGTAACACCAGGAATTTTGGTAACAAACACCTCAAATTAATTAAAAACAATGGTAACAACAACCGAATAACACAATAAATCGTGTGAAAAAATTTTAGAAAAGGATAACAAACACTAAGAAAACAAAAAAATTTGTTATATTAATAATAGTGTTACCATTAAACCAAAGACATGACCAAAATCATAGTAACGGAACAATGAAAACCAACAAACACCTGCTGAAAATATAGTAACATAATAGAATATGGTAACATGCTGGAGAATGGGAGAATGGTGACACGCCGAAAATTATTGTTATTATTATTTTTTTTTTTTTTGGAATTCAGTAGCACACCAAAAATTAAGAGAAACTTAAAAAATAATAAAAAATTAAAAAAGAGGAAACGGGAGCGGAACCATGAAAAATTCAAAAAAGGGTAAAATGGTGGAGAATTTCTTCCGAATCTGCTCAGCGTAGGAGCCGCTGCTCCAAGCAACGTTTGCTCCTACTCATGGCAGTTGCTGCGGGACAGATGGGGGGAGACGGCAGATTGTTTAAAAAGTAAAAAAAAAAAAAAAGAGGACACAGATTGCTTTCACCGAGAAATTTCAGAGAAATAATAAAATAAATAAAAAATTGAAAAAAAATGGCGAGCATCAGTTCATTCGCTCTTTAGAAAATAAAAAGAAAATGACAAACAGTAGTTCATCCAAAAATGGCGTCTAGTTGCAAGCGCAGCAGCGCCTCCCCTATGATTTACCGTCGATTTCTTACTGTGCGCAGTCATGGTGGTGGCGGCGAATGAGGCATGTTGAACATGGTGGATAGTTATACTTGTGGCGCTGCTTGTGGTGAATGGATGTAAGGTTGGTTGTTGTAGCAGTGGCGGATGACGGTTTCGACAAGGTTGGTTGTTGTAGCAGTGGCGGATGACGGTTTCGACGGTGGTGGTGGTGGCAATGGCGGCGGCAGCAGCGAATGGGTGGAATAGTGATAAAGAATATTGGGAGTGGTGGCTAGAGCTTGATACATATATGTACACACATAAATTAGGATATGTATAAAAAAAAAAAAACTAGTAATAAAATAATAAAAAGTACACGTCTAAAAAATAATAATAATAAGTAATAATAATTTTAATATTATAAAAATAATATAAAAATATAAAAAGTGGTGTAGATTTGCCATGGACTGGGGTATATTTATAAGGTAAAATATATTGACACCACTGTTTTTTATAAATGTATCACATTTTAATTATATAAATAATCCCTGAATATTATTTACTTTCGCATTTATATTCTCATCATTTTTGTTATATTCTTCTTTTACGACCTTCTACATTTTGGTATGTCTTATTTTAAAGAACGATTTTTATCTAAAATTTTCTATCCTCATACTTCCAAATTATCAATAAAACTAAATAATTGTACTTAACTTTTTCTTATAATTAACTGATTAATATATTGGAGTCCCTTTCTTAACTAATTCTTTGCACATAGAGCTTTATCAAATACCAAATATGCTATTTAATGAAATTTTGAGAATTAAATTGTGACAAAAAAAGTTCGGAAAATATAAGCAATGATTAGTAAAAGTTAAGGTTATACAATGTAATTAAAATGTGGTGTGGTTATAAAAAAGTGTGGAGATCAATATAACCACCCTATTTATAATTAATTTAAAAAAAAGGTGCAAATTTAAATGGAGAACTAAAAAAGGGTAAGAATATCTAATTTCCTCTAAATTAGTTTATAATAATTCCGTAATTTTAAAGCAGTGGGAGGTTGAATGGTGAGAATTGCGACGTCATATGTCCTTTGCCAAAATTTGGGATATATATACACACACTAGTAGTATATATAACACATGCAAAGCACGTGATTTTATATGTTTGTTGATACCACTCAAACATATATATAACTATATGCAATGTAAAATATGAAAATTTAACCCCAAAAAAAATATCACTTTATTAATTGTGAAGGCTTTGAAAACAATAAATGCCACAAAGAAGGGGAAAAAGTTATCACAAATTGTAAATTTTGGATATGAATGAGCAGCAAAATTGAGTAGAGTAATGTTATTTAGTATCACTGGTGCTTAGCATCATATCAAGGTGTCATTAAATGATAAGTTGAATTAAATGAGTCATTTATTTATTCATTTAATTTCACAGATCGGAAGTATCATTTCATGCCACATTAGTTGCCACCTAAACTGGTGCCAAGCACCACTGGTGCTACATAGCATTATTCAATTGAGTAAATAAATGTATATATTTTTCTTCAAAGCCTAATAAAGCCTCGGCAGCATATATGTATAGAATAAGGAGCAAAATTGAGTAAAGTGATTAAAAAAATAATTCATTTTTAAAAAGTATAATAGAGGAAATCTAAGTCCGCCCAATCTGTCTCTAACTATAATATGTAGATTCAAAAATTCTTTCTATAAAATGCCACCAAAAGAAGTAAAATGATATCTTTTATCTTTTTTTGATACAGTTGGAGGAATTTTATTAAGGAATATATTCAAACTCAAGATCTCGTCATAGTAAGGGGTGCTCTTTACTGCTCTTCCGATCTATTTGACAAGACCGGCCCTTGCTAATCGGTTAAAGCGGTCAACTAGGGCCTCCAGTTGAAAAGTGTCAAAAAGTTTACAGTCGAGTTTTTTGAAATGTATGTCCAAAAAAGACAATAAAAATAATGTGCATATGATTTTAACATAAATTATTTTATAGCCTAGTGGTGAACTTATGCATTTAAGTTTTCATCTATAGTTATGTGTTAGAGGTTCAAATCTTTATACCTACAAATTTGATTTTATTTTTTTAAAGATCAATTTAAATTGTATTTATTCTAAATTTTTTAAAAAGGGCCCCCATTTAAATTTCGTATAAGACCCCGGAATTCTATTGTCCATCTCTGCCATTTGAACTATCACCCTTAGTATAAAATTGTATTTTATTTAGATTTCAATCATACTAGAAAAGACAACATGAATGAATCAAATACTGAAAAAATAGTTTAATCGTTTAGTCCTTATTTCATTTCAATTTACATATATATATATATATAATTAATTTCTAAGACCCATTAACGGTGTACATGTAATAAAGGACTAACATTTGATGCAACTGATTCCAAGTAATATACACCCTTAATAGAAAGATGAAGGGCCTTATTACTTAATAAACTAAGGGCTAATAAGGCAGTTTTGCAATAAAATCCAAAAGACTTTTATATAAAACCAAAAGGTGGTGACACGGTGTGTACAACCCAGCAAAAGTAAGCCATGTAGATCTGGGTTCTCACCAAAATTTGAAATGGGCCTTACTTGAAAAATCAAACCCAAAAAGTCTGACCCCTTTTTTTTTCTTTGTCTGAAAACGTCAAAACCCAAACCCACCCTCTCTCTCTCCCCCTCGCCTCCCCCCTAAAAAGTAGCCCCCCTAAGATCTGAAAAATCGCCGGCCACGAAGCCACCAAAAACCTACTAACCCTCCATTCTCTTTTCTAGGACTTTGTTTTCTCCTAGAACCCTTTGGTTTGGAGATGGTCCAAGCTATTAATAGAAGGGTGCCAAGGACTTATATACCTAAAAAATTTAGCCTCAGGCAAAGTGGACACCAAGTGGTTGTTGATATATAATGGAAAGTGACATGTAAATATATTAAAGAATAGCTGGTGGCAAATTTTGCTGAACCTGCTACTAAAAATTTTCTATATTCTGGCAACATGTTATGTCCAGACTCCTGAGTTGTCTTTTTTGCACTTTACCTCAAATGAATCTCATGCATCTTGCATAATGCCTTCTGTGCCATGCTAGTATTGCATATAGTTCCTGATATATTGGAGTTATTATGCTAATTTTTTATCGGTTTACATGTATGTTGATCGTTAATTCCCATGAACGGATGAGCCCTTTCATTTCACGCTCTTACATAAGTGATTATAACATACATGTGGGTGTTGGTTTGTAGAGTAATGGCAGCTCCCAAAAACAAGATGAAAACCAAATCACAAAATCCTCCTAGCAAGAAGCAAAAGAAAGCACTTTTAGCTAAAGAACCAGAAAAAAGAAGAATGGTTGAATAAGTAGAACATGAAGAATCTGATGAAGAAGACCAGGAACTTAATTTGGTCTTGGATGTGTCATGTGATAGGGATGATCCTTTTGCTGATGATATTCTAATCAGGATACCCTAGTTAATTTCCCTTGCAGTTTAACTTTGAGGTTTTATTCTTTTCCCCAACTTAACCAAAATTACTGATTTATTTAGAGGTGGGCTCAGATGTAGATTTAGATTCTGATGCATATGATATTGAGACAAAAGCAAGAACACTTGATAAGGGAAAGGCAAGAGTAGAAGAAGAAAGGCAAGGAAGAGGGACGATGGGTCAGTGGGGGTCAGTTTTTCGTGGCTTCGTCGACGACTGCTTCATAGTCGCCAGGGATTTTTCAGATCGTATGTGTAGCGTGATGCTGCTTTTTGGAGGAGAGAGAGAGAGAGAGGGTGGGTTTGGGTTTTGACGTTTTGAAACAAAGAAATAAAGGGGTTAGACTTTTTGGGTTTGATTTTTCAAGTAGGGCCTGTCTGAAATTTTGGTGGGAATTTATGAGATCTACATGGTTTACTTTTGTTGGATTGTACATGCCATGTCACCAACTTTTGGTTTTATATAGAAGTCTTTTGGGTTTTGTAGAAAAAATGCTAATAAGGAACTTAAAAAAGATGAAGAGAAAAGGAAAATCAAAAGTTTTTCCCTCGTCTACCCTATTTGGGTGGAGTGCACTATGGAGAAATGAACCATATTTGGGCTTGTGTAATTTGGTGATTGGTGCAAGGGCATTTTTGACAATTTTCTCTCATTGCGCCTCTTGTTGTGCCAAAGCTATTGTGCCTTTAGCATTCTCCGGTGACAAAAACTTTGTAGACACAAGTGACAGATGAAGAAAACTTAAGTTTATTTTGGCAAGCTCTTAACATGCGAGTGAAGGTCATCTCCCTCTCTTCAGTTTTATTATTCTATTTGGTTTGGTTCGAATTGTCCATAGTGATTAGATGTTCAAGTATCGAATGGAAGGTCTTGGATTCAAATCACACTTATGGATTCAACAAGATAACCCATATTGCCATTTTTTATTATGCAGATGTTGTTCAATGGAAACTTGCTGAAAATGGATCTTTCAAATTTTCTGATTTGTGGCAGAACATTAAGGAAAAACACCTAAAGAAAATGATGGGGAAAATGATATGGCATAGGATCATACCTAAAAAGATCAGTCTTTTCTGTTGTAAGCTCTGGAACAGATGGATTTCTCTTGACTCTCTCCAGCATAGGTTTCAAATATCCCTAGTTTCCGAATGTCAATGTTGCTTTTCTTGTGAAACTTTGGAGCATGTTTTCTTTGAGATATGCATTGCCAGATGAGTGTGGAATTATTTTTCTGAATTTTGTGGTGTGAAACTATGGACCAGTTCTTGCTTCAGTTAGTTTGTTATGATGTGGAATCTGACCTCTAAGAAGACTAAACCTGGCCAACTTCTTGCTCTTATTCCCATTTTGGAGATGTGGTTTATCTAGTGTGACAGAAATTCCTCTAAACATCAACAGAAACCAATGAAAACTGAGAATATTACCCAAAATATGGAAACCACCATCTCGCTGATGCACAAGGCTAACCTCTTGGACAAAGAATATTAGCAAAGGAATATGAAGTGGAGATCTCACTTCTTGATATACATAAAACAATAGTGATCTTCAAAACCTGAGTAGATGGCTGAAACCAGCACTTGGTTATCTAAAACTTAATGTGGCCTCATGGCTATTGGAGACTGGTTAGAGACTGGACAGGTAGGCTTATTATTAGCTTTGGTTTCTCCCCAGACAAAGGTAATAGACTTAGAGCTGAACTTAGTGCTATTTGGATTGGTATCTCTGCTTGCCTTGAGCGTTGTATTAAGGTGAAATGGGTTGAAACTAGTTGTATTAAAGGCATTGGCATCATCCTTTACAGTACTGATTCTACTCCCAAAGGTAATGAGGTTAGATGGATTAAAGCCAGCCTGGATAGACATAACATTGACATTAAGCACATCTTCAAGAGAGCAAATAGACTGGCTACTCACCTTGCTAATATCAACCCCAACCTTAGGCAATCAAAAGTCAATCGACCTGATCAACTCCCAAATTCTATCCAAAACCTCCTCAACTATGAAGCCAGTGATGTATCATCTTAACTCTACACGACGCTCTTCCGATCTCTCCCTCTTTTAGGGAGTCAAAACATTCTAAGAGAGAACACTTTGTCTTTCTTAAAAATTAGACTTGTACTACCTGAAAGACATTATCCAATTTTTTTTCTACTGGCTAACTCCCCATTTCCTGTTTCTTATTCTTGATTTTCTCTGTAGGTTGCAAAAACTTCCAGAATGTAACATCCTGGAAATTTTTAATACTAAGATCGGATAAGTTTCAACTATCTTGAAGTTCGTTGATAATAACTAATTAAATTTTATGAATAAATTTGTTATTGTTTAAGGATTTAGACTTATTTTAACTACTAAGACAATGAAAGGACTTTGACTAACATGACTCAAAGTATAATAACTTACTTATAAAGCAACATAAAATATAAAGATTCCTTGTGCAATGAATAAATAAACACGGTTTAGCCACATCATCTCCAAACATATGGTGCTATATTTGTCTTTTTATATGCCACTTATTATGTTTGTGATTGGTAGAATTCAAAGCCTATTTGTAAATAATTAAATTCTAGACTATTCCAAACAACTATAAATAGGGACCAATTGTGATGATTGCCTCAAGCTATCCATAAGCTTCACACTTTCCCTCTTCCAAAACTATCTCTTTCCCTCTCTCTCCGTCCATTTCTCTCTAAACTCCTTTTCCTCTCTTATACCCCAATACAAAATAAGAAATTTCTTTAAAACTTTCTAAAATAGATAAAAATCTAATAAGTTGCTTTCTTTGGAGAATATATTTAAAGATTTG